>CM037875.1:22074462-22366962 GCA_021292105.1 Anadara kagoshimensis | reverse complement strand
TTCACATAACACGAAACAAATGAGATTTATTACGTTGCCATGGATACCTGTTGCTGAATTTTAGCGACATTTATATTTCATTAATTATCCAGTTTGTGTAAAACAACACACAAATATGTGAAAAGATGATCTATGCAGCTACAGCGTGGTTGCAAAGTGGTTTCATATATATCAAGTTAAATAATTAATATTTGACTTTTTTTTAAGTTATTAATGATTTTTGATAAAGATGATGCATGTATAATGGTGATGAGAAAAACCACATCTACGTTTTATGCAATTTAAGACTTGTTAGAATGGCTTAAAACATTTATTTATAATTATAAAATCACCTGTTTTAAGAAGAATAACCACCCGTTTAAATAGAGATTTCTCTAACCCGCCCAATTTTAAGAGAAATAACCACCTTTTTAAGAGAATCACTACTTATTTTCAGATAATTAGACACTTTTAAAAAAGGATATAAACCATACGTTTTAAGAAAAAACTCATGTTTTTTTTAGATATAACCACCTGTTTTATTAAAAATAACCACACGTTTTAAGATTTCTCTTAACCAAACATTTAAGACATAACCACCCGTTTTAAGAGAGATTTCTCTTAACCACCTAGCTGGCGACGTCTCGATATAAGTGAAAAATTCTTGACTGGGACGTTAAACACCATTACTCAACTCTTAACCACCTGTTTTATTCAAATAACCACCGTTTTAAGAGAAATAACTGCATGTTTTATGAGAGAAAACCAACTTTATTAAAGAAATAACAACACTTTTGAGAGAGAGAGAGAGAGAGAGAGAGAGAGAGAGAGAGAGAGTACGCGACAATATTGTGAAATTCTTATTTTTGGAGGACATTTTTGACTTGGACACAATACAATATAGGCTATATGTATAACCAGAAGGTTGTCATTAACACCTACATGTACTTCATGTATAACATTTAGTCATTAATATTGGTATACTGTAAACGTATTTAATTTTGCGTGTATTTATTTTTGCGGTATAGAGTATTTTAGACACATCCGCGTAGTTAAATGTTCGCGTTTGTGAAATATGCACTATAACACAATATGCATAGTATAATTTTCGCTCGGTATTAATTTTAGCGCGAAACAAATGGTCGCGAAATAAGCGAAAATAAGAACACCGCGAATATAAATACTTTTACAGTATTTCGGTTGTTCATATTCTAAAGCCCGTGTGTTACAAAATGGCACTTGAAAATTGACTGTTGTTAAAGCTATCCCTTTGTCAACTACTGCAAGATAAAAATGCTTATTTCGTCCTAACAGCTGTCGTTTTCCTCCGAGGAATATGAGATAATATAAAGTTAGATATATGGTCACGTGATAATTTTTTATTGTCCTAATAATCGCGGCAATTTTGCAGTATTAAGCATATATGTCATAAAATTAGTCACTACCATCATCAAGTATTATTTGCAGGGAAAATTTCTCCCGATTTGTCAACCATAATTGCAAACGGAGACAATTATGCGTTCAATTGTTCCCCGACGAATACTGATCGACTTAGTAACTGATTCAAAATTGTTTTCATCATATTATAGCTGATTTATTGATAACCGAAACCCATGTACATGTGTACACATGGTTGACACTCATACACTTCTTTTAAGTGGAATCTCTCTCTCTCTCTCTCTCTCTCTCTCTCTCTCTCTCTCTCTCATATTTTTTCCAGAATCTCTAGATACTGAGATGAGACCTTGATTTTTGGTGAGATTCTGCATATTCATGAAATCAAATACATGTACCTTAAAATTATAGAATAAAATATATTATATGAAATCTGTATTAAAGTATCACGTGTGGTTTTTGAACTTTGCATTAGAAATCATCATATTCTGGTCAGGCTGTTGTTCTTTGAATGCACTAAAAATAAAAAAATAAACATCGGAATATTAAAAAAAAACCTGTGAAAATCCGAAATGAAATGCATTAAAATATACAGTGCAAACATATCGAAGATAAAACACTATGCCAACGCATTGAGAGAGAGACGAAGGAGAGAGAGAGAGTGTGTGTGTGAGAGAGAGAGAGAGAGAGAGAGAGAGAGAGAGAGAGAGAGAGAGAGAGAAAGAGAGTGTGTGTGTGTGTGTGAGAGAGAGAGAGAGAGAGAGCGTATGTGTGTGTGGGAGAGAGAGAGAGAGAGAGAGTGAGAGTGTGTGTGTGAGTGTGTGTGTGTGTGTGTGTGTGAGAGAGAGAGAGAGAGAGAGAGAGAGAGAGCAAACGATCCCTCGTGATGACCATATACAAAAGGTTATGGTACGATTTAAAAAGAGGTTAATACATTCTACATGTATATGTCAACAAATGGTATTTATTATGTTATTTTTATGTTGCAATGGCCTCCGGAGTTTTAAAGTTTTCATTACGTGTTAAATATTTTGTTATCCCCGCCTTTCAAAGAAAGAGGGGGGTATTAAATTCAAGTTTCCGTCCATCCGAAATTCTTGCCTCCAAAACTATGAAGCACTATTTCACTAAAGTTGGTGCAAATTATCAACATAAATAGAAGATACGCATGTCGTTAACCTGAGTTGGTTTCGCTCATTTTTCTCGGAGTTATGGCCCTTTGAATGTAAGTGCAAATCACAAAAAGGTACCTGGTGGTGGAGGATCATATATAATTCACTGAATTTACTTATTTATTTTGTAGTGTCCTGCCATCCAGAACAAGTTCATATAGCGTTCGGTGACTCCTTGTCCGAAATGACCATCATGTGGTCAACAGAAAAGAACTGTACTTCAGAAATAAGCTATGGGACTGACCCTTGGAAATTTGGACAAACCGAAACAGGAGAGATGAAGCATTTTACCTTGTTGAATTCCATGGGACTTCAGTGCTTACACAGAGTAAAATTAAAAGTAAGAGCCAATTTAATACTCTGATACGCCCACATGGGAGGAACAGCTAGCTAGTCCAACAGTATTAGACGCCAATATCACTCTTAGTAGGGTATTTATTTGTCTCAGGCCCCGGTTTCACAATCATTCCTTAGCTAAGATTTTCCTTAACTCAAATTTAGCCAATTTTGTTAATCACTTTTTGGAACTACTGGTGAATATTTTTGTCAAAACTAAATGCAAATGTTTCAATCTAGAAATGATCTTAAAATGACACCTTAATTTCCCGAATATCTTGGAAATTAACAAAATTAACAAAAAAGTTCTGAAATTGTGCAAGATTTAAGTTAAGGAAAATCTTAGCTAAGGAAGGAATGATTGTGAAATCGGGGCCAGGACACATAACTGATGCCATCGGTATCTGGAGCCTCGATAGCCAAGTGATCTAAGACATCGGCTTATGGATCATATCGCCTCTCACAGCCAAGGTTCTAATCTCATTTGGGCAGGTCTAAATGGGATTACGTTTGTCAGTTAGCTTGCTGAAGGTTGGTGGTTATTTTTCATTGCACCTTAACATAACCGACCGCCTCAGAATAAATGAACGAATCTTGACGGGAGCGTATACGTAAAACACCATTGTTCTACTCCTATTAGTGGCGTAGCGTGCATATAAGCCAATAATCCTGTGCTTGCACTATTGTTTTTTATAGTATAAAAAGTTTATCCAATATGTCAAATACTTTTGTGATGTGCTACTTTTGAATTTTTATGAAATAATATAATTCAAAAGTAGCACATGACATGTTCTACTTTTGAATTATATTATTTCATAAACATTCAAAAGTAGCACATGACACTTTAACCACCACTGCGGTAGCTCAGTTGGTAGAGTGCTCGATCCGTAAGTGGGAGGTCGTGGGTTTGATCCCGGTCGGGGCTGACCCAAGACTTGAAATTGGGTAGTGACTGTTCTTTTGCCAAGCACTCCGCATTACGAAATAAAAGTCGCGGTCCTTTCGGAGAGGAACTTAAATAAACGAGGTCCTGTGTCACGATGGGCGTGGCACGCTTAAGAACCCTGCTGTATAATGACATCAGCTCAACGCACAGGCAATATTACTGCACTTTCGCTTAAAGCTTGCGACGTCTCGATATAAGTGAAATATTCTTGACTGGGACGTTAAACACCATTACTCAATTCAACTCCTTCAAATACTTTGACTAAAAAGTCTACACATTTCTTTACCACATCAAAGTCTTCTGTAAAAAGTAATACTGAACTCTTTAAGGCATTCAACATTGAATGTACAGAAATAAATTAATTATATATAGTTTTTTTGACAAATTAATTATAATGTGGCCAATTTGCACATGTCAAACGCAGTCTCAAATTAGTTTATTTTTTGAAAAGTAATGCGGTTTTCAATAATGGATTTATAATTTTTTCAAAGACATGTAAAATTTATCACCAGAGCTGTAATGGTTTATAATCAATAATCCATTACCAGCAAAATAGATTACTTTAGGGCCCGTCATATATTTTATTAAAATGCTACAATTATGTCAAAACATTTATAACATATTTTATAAAGAATAGGCCTGTTTAAAGTAAAACACCGAACTAATGAATTGCAGTACATTTATGGACGGACTTGGTCGAGTGGTACTGTCACTGGCTTTCTAAGTCAAGGGTTGTGGGTTCGAACCTCACTCGGGATTTGGAAATTTTCTGAAATAATTTTCATCTAAATTTAACTCTACGCTAAGGGATTAGTGCTGAATCGGAAGCACATCACAACCTCTCGTTAAGTATATCACGAGTTTTTCAGCAGCCAGTATCTATCTTCCGGTAGCTATTCGGTCAATATTTATCCATACCGGACAATTAGGTTTAAGTAGAGTTTGGTAATGGTGCTTAACGTCCCAGTCAAGAATATTTCACTTATATCGAGACGTCGCCAGGAGCGAAGGTGCTTAAATTTTGCCTGTGCGTTGCGCTGATGGCATTAAATAGCAGGGATCTTTATCGTGTCACACCTACCGTGACAGGGACCTCGTTTATTTTAAGTTCTCATCCGAAAGGACCGCGACTTTCATTTCACAATGCCGAGTGCCAGTGCCTGGCGAAAGAACAGTCACTACCTACTGTCAAGTGTTGTGTTTGATTGCCGGTCGGGTTCGAATCCTTGACCTTCCACTTACGGAGCGAGTACTCTACCAACAGAGCTACCACAGTGACAATTGGCAGTCGAGCTCCGAATCCATTTTGTAGGTAACTCGGTGTTTAACGTTCGCCAGACCTGTACTGTATGTAAAAATTGTTTTAATGTATTGGAAACAGTATTAAGAACTTTAACATTTATCTTTAAGTAATATGAAGTAAGACACCATTTTATGAATTTAATGTTGAAATAATGATGCTTTTAAAATTAGACATTTTAAGTAGGTAGGGATATAAAAGTAAGCCCCGGGCTTCATGTTATTGAATTGCTTTAAAGATCCTTATTTTCTCTATAGTTTTATATTTATAATTCACTGAGGCAGACACTATCTGGCCTTAGCGACAAGTGAACCATGAGAATTGAACATGTAATTCGTTATCTAAAATAACAATATACAAGTACTTACATACTTGCCCCGAGTATAAGAGTCACGTGAACAATAAACTTGCGTAAAACACCATTAATGCATTCCACTTTTACTTTGTCGGGGGGGGGGGGGGGGGGGGGGGTTCGGTGACAGAGTGGTCTAAAGCGTGTGATTAGGGAATACACATCCTACTCTGAACAGATACCAGTGTGATTAAAGCCTGACTTTCGCTTGCCGAGGTTAATTGGCGTTTTTATTAGGGTATTCAGGTTTCCTCCACCATCTATGAACCAAAAGACAGGATCTCATTTCCGGGGAGGGGGGGGGAAGGAGTTATCGTATTTAAATTAATTTTCCAGTTTTTAAAGTTTTATATGCTACTGGGATTGTGATTTGAACATTGACCTATATTTTTGCGGTTAACCTTTGGGGTTGTGATTTGAACATGGATTTGTTTTTGTTTTTTTGTGTTAGACTTATGGGATTATGATTTGAAACATGGACTTGTATGTTTTTAGTTGACTTTTGGAATTATGTTTTGAAAAAATTACCGGTGTATTTATTGTTGACTTTTGGCATTGTGATTTGAACTTGGAACAGTGTTTTTGTGGTCGAGTTTGGGAATTGCGATTTGAACATGTACCGGTGTGTTGTGATTCTTTTTTTCGTGATTGTGATTTGAACCTAGTCAAGTATGTTTATGTTTGAGTTCGGGATTGTGATTTTACAAGGACCGGTATGTTTGTGGTTGGCATTTGTGATTGTGATTTGAACAAGGACCGGTATGTTTGTGGTTAGCTTTTTATTGTAATTGGAACATGAACCGGAATGTTTGTGGTTGGCATTGAGATTGTGATTTGAACATGAGCCGGTATGATTGTATTTGGCTTTTAAACATAGACCGGTATGTTTGTATTTGGCTTTTGTGATTGTAATTTGAACATAGACCGGTATGCTTGTGGTTAGCTTTTTTATTGTAATTTGAACATGAACCAGTATGTTTGTGGTTGGCATTTGTGATTGTGTTTTGAACATGGACCGGTATGTTTGTGGTTGGCATTTGTGATTGTGATTTGAACATGGACCGGTATGCTTGTGGTTAGCTTTTTTATTGTAATTTGAACATGAAACAGTATGTTTGTGGTTGGCATTTGTGATTGTGATTTGAACATGGACCGGTATGCTTGTGGTTAGCTTTTTTATTGTAATTTGAACATGAACCAGTATGTTTGTGGTTGGCATTTGTGATTGTGATTTGAACATGGACCGGTATGTTTGTGGTTGGCATTTGTGATTGTGTTTTGAACATGGACCGGTATGTTTGTGGTTGGCATTTGTGATTGTGATTTGAAAATGGACCAGTATGTTTGTGGTTGGCATTTGTGATTGTGATTTGAACATGGACCGGTATGTTTGTGGTTGGCATTTGTGATTGTGATTTGAAAATGGACCGGTATGCTTGTGGTTAGCTTTTTTATTGTAATTTGAACATGAACCAGTATGTTTGTGGTTGGCATTTGTGATTGTGATTTGAACATGGACCGGTATGCTTGTGGTTAGCTTTTTTTATTGTAATTTGAACATGAACCAGTATGTTTGTGGTTGGCATTTGTGATTGTGTTTTGAACATGGACCGGTATGCTTGTGGTTAGCTTTTTTATTGTAATTTGAACATGAACCAGTATGTTTGTGGTTGGCATTTGTGATTGTGATTTGAAAATGGACCGGTATGCTTGTGGTTAGCTTTTTTATTGTAATTTGAACATGAACCAGTATGTTTGTGGTTGGCATTTGTGATTGTGATTTGAACATGGACCGGTATGTTTGTGGTTGGCATTTGTGATTGTGTTTTGAACATGGACCGGTATGTTTGTGGTTGGCATTTGTGATTGTGATTTGAACATGAACCAGTATGTTTGTGGTTGGCATTTGTGATTGTGATTTGAACATGGACCGGTATGTTTGTGGTTGGCATTTGTGATTGTGATTTGAAAATGGACCGGTATGCTTGTGGTAAGCTTTTTTATTGTAATTTGAACATGAACCAGTATGTTTGTGGTTGGCATTTGTGATTGTGATTTGAAAATGGACCGGTATGCTTGTGGTTAGCTTTTTTATTGTAATTTGAACATGAACCAGTATGTTTGTGGTTAGCTTTTTTATTGTAATTTGAACATGAACCGGTATGCTTGTGGTTAGCTTTTTTTTATTGTAATTTGAACATAAACCAGTATGTTTGTGGTTGGCATTAGTGATTGTGATTTGAAAATGGACCGGTATGATTGTATTTGGCTTTTTTATTGTAATTTGAACATGAACCAGTATGTTTGTGGTTGGCATTTGTGATTGTGATTTGAACATGGACCGGTATGTTTGTGGTTGGCATTTGTGATTGTGTTTTGAACATGGACCGGTATGTTTGTGGTTGGCATTTGTGATTGTGATTTGAACATGAACCAGTATGTTTGTGGTTGGCATTTGTGATTGTGATTTGAACATGGACCGGTATGTTTGTGGTTGGCATTTGTGATTGTGATTTGAAAATGGACCGGTATGCTTGTGGTAAGCTTTTTTATTGTAATTTGAACATGAACCAGTATGTTTGTGGTTGGCATTTGTGATTGTGATTTGAAAATGGACCGGTATGCTTGTGGTTAGCTTTTTTATTGTAATTTGAACATGAACCAGTATGTTTGTGGTTGGCATTTGTGATTGTGATTTGAACATGAACCGGTATGCTTGTGGTTAGCTTTTTTTTTATTGTAATTTGAACATGAACCAGTATGTTTGTGGTTGGCATTTGTGATTGTGATTTGAAAATGGAACGGTATGATTGTATTTGGCTTTTGAACATAGACCGGTATGATTGTATTTGGCTTTTGTGATTGTAATTTGAACATGGAGTGGTATGTTTGTATGTTGTGTTTGGCTTAAAATTGCGATTTGAACATGGAACGGTATGTTTGTGGTTAGTTTTTTTATTGTAATTTGAACATGGACCGGTATGTTTGTGGTTAGCTTTTTTATTGAAATTTGAACATGGATCGGTATGTTTGTGGTTAGGCTTTTGTGTTTGTGAATTTAACATGGACCGGTATGTTTGGAGTTGATTTTCTGAACTGTGTTTTGAAGATGGATTGGTATGTTTGTGGTTAGCTCTCGTAATTGTCATTTGATCATGGATCGGCATGTTTTTATTTGGCTTTTGTGATTGTGATTTGAACATGGATCGGTATGTTCGGTATATTTGTGGTTGATTTTTAACATTGTGATTTGAACATGGACTGGTATTTTTGTGTTTGTAGTTCATATATTATGATCGTGCAATATTCACTCAGACTGTTAATCATGTGTTTAAAGTACTGTTAGCCACATCGTATATTTGTGTTAATAATGGTTAATATTAAATAATTGTGAAACAGAGCATTAGATCGCATGCATTTAGAAATAGGTCAATGGATTTTCACATTATGAACAAAAACGTATAATCATATACAAATGTTTTTTTGGCTTTTGTCATGTCCAAATGGCCTCAGACGGTTTGGTAAAAACTGGTGTTTTAATGCTATCTACACCAAATGGCGTAAAAGGAATATTAATGGTGTTATAAGCATTAATATTTTATAGACAATTAATTGATATAATGATAGATATTACGTTCTCTCGAGACAAAACATATTATAGTAAAATACGTGTGTATACTATTGTCTAAATCTGAAAATCATAAAAAATACCCTTTGTTTGGGGTTTTTATAGAAAGAAAGAACGCAAATATTTTATAGATTTTTAATAGGATGGGTACGTAAATAATAAATTCTTCCGTCATCAACCACAAAAAACATCGCCATTTGTTAACATTTTTACCATTGTAAACACCCATCCAAAATTCTTTTTTGTGTATTATAGGAGTTATAATGCATGGATTAAATTGAAAATAGGATTTTTAGCAACAACTTGATTATTTAAGTAAATGATAATTGATTCTTTACCGTGCCATTGAAAATCTGCGAAATATTTGCATTGTTCCTAGTAAACATACAGTAAGGAATATTCCCTCATGTAAAGTATTTTCTTTAGCTAAATTTGGTTAAATATATTTTGGTTCTTTAAATATTTTTTCAACCTATTAGAATAAAATTTGGGTTTCACAATTTTGGTCAAAGCACTACTGATCAGGAATTTCATTCAGAAACGACCTGCTGTAAAATGAACATTGGTATAATATGTAACTAACAATGTGCAAGTTTATGAATCACTGTGGTAGCTCAGTTGGTAGAGTGCTTGCTCCATAAGCAGGAGGTCAGTGGTTCGAACCCCTACCGGGTCTGACCCAAAATTTAAAAGTGGGTAGTGACTGTTCTTTCGCCAAACACTCGGAAGTTACGGTTATTTTTGATGGGAACTTAAAATAAAAGAGGCCGCGTGTCAAGTTAGGTGCGATTAAGAACCCCGTTCACCTTCACGACTGCAAGTAGATTACCTTTTGTAAGGGCTAAGTTCTTTACTAATGGATAATATTGGTTTGGACAAACATATATAGAGAAACAACAATGACCTGTCCGTTTGACCTTCTTGTTACTAGGAATATATAAAAGAGTCCACCAAATACATGGGTAGTGGTAGAATTCCCAGTTAATACATAATTAATGCAGGTTTTCCATAATGTAGATGAAATAAAGACCTTTGTTCCCTATACATAAATTTTTTGGCCCAGTTGCACAAAGATTAATTACAGTTAATCATTGATTAAACCATAATTGGCAAGTCATGTATTATTGCGCTAATTATGGATTAATTACTGATTAGCTCTAATCAGAGTTTGTGCAACTGGGCGCTGGTCCATCATGAATAAATACATGTATTTAAATCAAAAGTCAAGCGGACAGGTCAATGTTGTTTGACCATACCAGGAGTTGAATAGTTATCTGGTACAGGTACATGTATTTTGGTACGAAAGATGTCAGTTTTGACGTTGATTAATTTGGTGGTTTTTTACAGCACTGCTGTTTTTCTCTACCATTCCAGAACTGACCCCTTCGATATAAGTATTCCTGGCTGCTTTGGCTGCTATAAAAGTGATATATATATATAATATATATATACTTTGTAGTAAATACGTAGTTTCTGCATACTAAGATACGGCTAAAATGACGTCATCCATATCACCGACCGCACGCGCCCGATCGAAAAAGCCGTTTCACCGGTCTGATATCGATATCAGACCGGCTACTCAGAACAAATAGATCTCTATATCAATTAGAAAATTCTTCGATGGCATCCTTACGCATTATAAATAAAGGTCGCCCGCGAAGGAATATTATGCGAATCAATGGGATTATTTGGAGGAATGCATTTAAACTAGTCTTAACTTGAATAGTCTAATTGCCACCAAGTTGAATTGTGTGTGATATTCTTGATAAATGTCTGTATTTAATGCATGTATTTGTTTTAAATGGTAAAAAATTTAAGTTTATGATAAACAGAATAAAATATGGTGAAATCCATATCATATGCCATATCAGACCTCGACCAATATCAAATCTCGGACTAAAGCCCTCGGTCTGATATGGGGGGTCTCGGTCAGATATGGCATATGATATGGATTTCACCATGTATTATTCTATATATATAAGTGAAAGCATCTAAACTGGCACATAAAACACCTTTATCCCCGTCAACTCGACATGGCTCCAATAATACAAGTTCTCATACATAGTAAAAGTGAATTCTTTCCGCCCAAAAAGAATAAGTCCCCTATTAGTTGTAAGGTTCATTCGAGAATTTTTCAAATGGGACCATTTTCGAAAATTTTTTTTATTTAAAACGCCACAAAACATAAGTATTTTCTGCATTTATCTAATGTTGAATATGACCCACTAGGGCCTTAACAATGGGCCCATTTGGGTTCAGTAGCCTCATGCACCATGCAAAATACAATGTCAGCACTGCTAGTGCTTTCTTTTCTTGGAGTGTATGCACTGAATTTTATTTAAACGGAAAGACGCTAGTGTAAAGATTCTAACGGAAAAGCTGTACTGTACTGCAGTCAAACCTGTCTGTAAAGGCCAACCAAGGGAACCAGTAAAAGTGATCTTTCTGGTCAGGTGGCCTTTTTTATACAGGTTGAAATAATATGAAAAAAGAACAATTGTGGGATACAATTATACTGACCTTTATAAGCAGGTGGCCCTTATATAGATATGTCCTTTAAGACAGGTTGGACTGTGTTTAGTGATTAATTCAAATGTTTTCATTTACTGGAAATTCTATTCTGGAAAAAATTATCGCTTACGTATTGTTTTTTATAAATATTCATCTTATTGGTATTTACAATCAATTGCTTTCTTTGGCAGTAGTAGTTTGATAGACTTTTCGATTGACCGACTTAAAAAAAGAATAAGTTTATTTAAATTCGACTATGAACTTGTACATGGCCGAACTGCATTCCTATTTTAGTGGAGCGGCTAAGTCAAAAATAGTTCACTTTGTGATACAAGCATGAAACTTGGTCCACAGGTTATTTGTATCATGTACATTATATATCCATCGTTGGCCATTCAAATTTTGTCCATTTTCAAGATGGCTGCCAATAAATTCAAAATGGCGGTTTTTTGTTCAAGTTTTATGTTTAAAAATCATAGATTTCAATTTAGGCAAAGCAGTGCCCTTAGTTGATCATATTTATCATTAACAATGACCAGATAATACAGAGCTGACATGAAATTTGTCTGAATGTGGCATTGTGCTTGATTACAATCATCCTAATTAAAAATGGCGGCGATTTCAGAGGGATTATAAGGTAAAAGGGCGTATGTTTCATCTGCTTGTAGCATGTAGCTATTGTTCTTAGTAGTATTTATCATATCCATATACAGAATACCACATTGTTAAAATTAAAAGGATAGCAATATGAACTTATCCACACAAAATAATTAAAATATGATGTACAATTTAGCAGCACTACAAGAGCACATTTGTCTAAATCGTAGTTGTTAAACTCAGGTTCAGTATCAGCTGTTTCAAAACCTGTTCTTGATACTGATGCATGTATACGATATCATGACATTCTACAACTTGCAAAGGCTGTATCCACAATCCGAAAGGAAATGCTACAAAATCTACATCTTTCACTAGACTAGACAAAGTTAGTCAGAAAAATCAGTTTTTCTCCTAGAATTGGTTGGCATGTTGGTAAATGGTCCAAATATTAAATCTCAGATTGATAATTTTGCAATGGATTCTGATTTGGCTTTAGCTCATCTTCTCCAGTACAACTGCCGCAAACAAGCAAGACAAGACAGCTTCAAGGGACACTCCAAGGCTCATGAAACACCTTTTGCTATCTATGTGGCTCTGCTTATATACACAACAAGAAGGCGGCAAATTATTGACTTATTACACCATTACGCAATCTGTGTTTTTTATGACATAATCTAAAAAGTTCGTGTCTAATGGGCGAATCATTTGTATCACAGTATGTAGAAGATAGTATAGTTTGTCCACTTGTTCTTCAAAAAGGATCTTTTACTACTGCTGCTGAGGATTACATAGACTATAATCTTTCATCTACCATCGATAAATCATTGTTTCATGGAACAGGATCCTATAAAATTTACGCCAGATTCTAGGACAATTCCTCCACTTTCTGAAACTTATGTCAAATTAGACAATGTGATTTAAATAAATTTTCCATGCATGGGAACCAAGTAAATCCAACATCGCCTTTCCTTAATGGAATACTAAGGACTAGTTCCACATCGCAGTTAATAAGTGGAAAAGCGCATTACTAGACAAGATGATTAACCTTAGGCTGACGTTATGATTATTGATGGATTAGCTCCAGTAAATGAAAGATCTTCTGGATGTTCCAAGACATTTGATGAATATGCATTTGATGTGATTATACCTTCAATTACTAGTGAATCTTTTGCACAGAAATATTGAGAAGTGACATAATCTTTGATGTTTATGTGGGTGACAGTCTGAAAGCTCAAAGCTCAGAGGTATTAAAATTCGGCGAAGAGTGTTGGGTATGGCAGAGTACCAAGCAGTTGGAATAGTTTTCTCATGGTTTATGGAAAGGAAAACTTAGCTTTTTAACCTTTCTTCCACAAAAAAAGTTTCTCAGACAGGAGACAAAAATCTCATTCTTGCAAAATGTAATGATGGTGTTTGTGGCAACCATCACGTGGACAAGACCAACGTTGCTCCTTGTTCAGAAGAAGAAGCTGGCACATGGATATTACTTCACATAAAACATGCTGATGAAAGTAATTTCAAGAATGTTATTGTTAGCAGTTCTGATACAGATGTTGTTATAGGAGTCGCGGTGTTTAGTTCACTTACACTTGACACACTTTGGATTGCATTTGGAAAAGGCAAAGACAAAATCCATGAACTTAACATTTCCTTAGGACCTAGGTCAGTAGCACGTCCATTCTTCCATGCATTTACAGCTGCGACATAGCATCTGCCTTTCATACAAAAGAGAAAAAATCAGCATGGCAGGATTAGGATGTTTTTGATGCATTTACAGACCAACTTGTATAAACTCTGATGATTTATCAGTAATTGTCTTGAAGCATTTACAGTCGTCTTATATGACAGGTTCGTTCAGACAGAGAAGGTAAATGAAGCACGGTTTAGTATGTTTGCCAGGAAGCAGAAAACATCATACCATTCGACCAACTCAAGCAGCACTAGTGTAGCATATAAAGCGGAGTGTTTTCAGTCTGATCATGTTTTGGGTCAAGTGCTTAAATGTCTACCAGAATTGCCATCTCCATTTTTATGGTGTTGGTAAAAGATGGTTATCACTGGGTATTATACTGGACTTCTCTTCAAGTGGTTGCTTTTGTTGGCAAGAACTAGTGAGATGTGGCTGCAAGAAAAGGTTCTGTTTAGAGAACTGAAAATGATATAGATCCAGTCTGCCATGCACAGTGCTATGCAGCTGCAACTGTGACTTGAACTGAGCTATTTCACAGGAAATTCACAATCCCTTAACTATTTGCTTTATTAAGCTTACAGTCAGTATTGCAAACAATGCATGTCCCCTGCCGTTGAAAATTGAAAATTAAAAAACCAAACATGTAAATAATGTTCGCTATTGGGTATGCTGGCCTGTCAAATAAAAGTGTAAACATGATATAGGGTCAAACATTCTTTAATATATCCTAAGTCAAGTTATAAGAGTGCATAAATACGTTTATTGCAGTGTGTGTTCTGAAAAACAAACTGAAATTTAGAGTTAGCTTAATCTAATAATGTATTATATTCAAGAGAAAGCTAGCATTAACAAAATAATGATGCAATTTGCTTTAGCAGTACTGTATATGGATACTGTATTTTAACTTAAAGTTATTATTGGGCCAAAATAAAAATATTTTTGATTATTTACAAATCTCATCACATGACCAATCAACAGTTACCATCTTTGAATAAGCAACACAGTACTATATACTATTCATTTCAGCTTAGTTTCAATCAAATCCATTCAGTAGTTTAGAAAGAGTTGCGGATACAAGTTCTCTGAACAGACAGACAGACAGACATACAGACAGACTAATAGATGGACAGATATAATTATGATGTCTCCTAAAAAATTCCACTTGTATATGCTAACTTTCAAATTTTTAGCTTTAAAACTTGCTTTTTAATTAACATTTTTATCTCGACCAATCACAATGCAGAATGCAGAATCTGGTTACATGACCAATCAATTGAATATGCAACACAGCACTATCTACTAATCATTTCTGTTTAGTTTCAATCAAATCCTTCAGTAGTTTAGAAGGAGTTGGGGATACAAGTTTTTTGACCAGTCAGGCAAATTTACGGATAGACAGACAGACAGACAGACGGACGATAAACACTATAGTCCCCTCCGGTTTTACCGGCAGGGGTCTAACAAAAGAAATACCTCTACAGACTAATACACATATCTTATGGCTAAAATCTGATTTAATCTTATTACATATAATAAATGGATATATAGACCTCTTAAAGCCGCCATTTTGATTTTCACGTCGGCCATCTTGAAAATGGTCGAAATTGAAATGGCCAACGGTGGATTTGCAAAGTCCATGATCCAATAAACTTATGTACCAAGTTTCATACTTGTATCACAAAGTGAACTATTTGGCCAAATTTTTGACTTAGCCGCTCCACTATTTGGTGTTAATGGCGGCATTGCATTATTTCACGATGAACTGCACGTCCCCTGGTGAAATTAGATTTAATTTTGTTTTTCAATACTTAAATAAACTATTTTAAAAATTTGTTTAACATTGATGTGCCGTTACCATGGAAACACAACCAAGAACGCTGTCTGCATAAATCTTTTGCAATCAATTGATTACAAATAGTTCGAAAAGACAACCTATTGAGTATGTTCTTTGTTATAAAGCAGTTTTAAACGTCGAGACTTATTTATAAATAGCAAATGTCTAAGAGTAAAATGCTTATATTCTGTTATTCATATTTGAGAATCACAATTTCATTCATTTTTTGTCGGATTATTTGTTTACAGTTTTTCCGCTTTTAAATTTACAGAATTAGTATTTTAAGTAGTAAAAGAACCAAATTGAAAAATCTGAACTTGGCGATAGGTCGATTTCACTCTCTTAAGCGTTCATGACTTGACCACTGTTTGCTTTTTAAGCAAACGTACTGAGTAATGGACAAACGTTGCAATTTGCCAAAAAAAAAAAAACAACAACAACAACTAAGAACGATGTGCCTAACACTCGATCCGACCACTAATTTCAAAATTAACAATTTCATATTGGTTCAACCGGCACAATTACGTCAGTTTGTAGAAGGACTCGTTTAGTTTTTATATTCAGTCCATTCAGTGTTCGAAACTTGGCTGTCGTGTGACCGAGATATGATTAGCCGAAAAGCTACAGAGGGATAGATAGGAGCTGTCGAAAAGCTACCTTGCTATAGCTAACGAGAGGTCGAAGTAAGCTGCCAAATCGGCATTAATTCATTAGCTTAGTGTTAAACTTTCGACAGGTCTGTACTGCAATTCGTTAGTTCAGTGTTAAACTTTCGACAGGTCTGTACTGTAATTTGTTACCTTAGTGTTAATCTTTCGACAGGTAAGTACTGCAATTCGTTAGTTCAGTGTTAAACTTTCGACAGGTCTGTACTGCCAGTTCTTCACCATATCATTGGATGCAATTTTGTCTTCAATCAGGCGCAAAGTCCGGATTTAAATAGTTTGCGTATTTGGTAGGTCTTGATTCTTCTATTTTAAACTTCAATTATGGCGTGGTTTAAGTTACAATCTGGCAATCTACATGTTATTTGTTGCACATTTCTGTAATTTTTAGTTTCAGGTTAAACTTATTTTATTTGCTCTTTGTTTTGTTACTTTTTTGCGAGTCTGACGCTTGTGTTTATTTGATATAGAGATTGAAATTTCTTTATATAATTACTCTCTCTCTATATAATATGATATGTATTGGTATACATATATATGTTTTTTTTATAAAACAAATTAATTCTTATTGCTATTATTTATTATTATTATTATTATAGTTTGATAGTAAACATTTTTCATTTTAGAATCTACAACCAGATACGACATATTTTTATCGACCAATCAGCAGCAACATCAGTAGCGGTCCATTTTATTTCCACACTCCAACACAGGACATGGTTAGTACTTTTATCAACTTCATCGAAAGTCGTTATTTCTTTAACATCTGTCACTTGACATGACAACCATCAACCAGCGTCAGTAAAGGCAAACTAAATTGACCTGTGCGTTTGACCTTTTCAGGGATGAAAATTTGCAGGGGCCCAGTAGCCAATGGCTCCTAAAAATCAGTCTGTGCCTCTAATTTTTTTACGCACTTTACCTATTTATTACTATTATAACTTCTTTCTGAAGTGAACTGGGCCCCTAACTCAAAATAGTGAAGCTTCTACCCTTTAGGAATATTAAAAAATCAGTCTGGGCCCCTAATTTTTTTTTTACGCACTTTACCTATTTATTACTATTATAACTTCTTTCTGAAGTGAACTGGGCCCCTAACTCAAAATAGTTCAGCTTCTATCCTGCCTTTATTAGGAATATTCAGTATGTCCACCTAATAAAGGGGTTGTGTTAGGATAAGCAGTCCATACACAATGCATGTTCCCCGTGATATAGACGAAACATGTGTGTTGACTTTACAGTCAAACCTGTCTATAAAGGCCACCAAGATAATCAGTAAAGATGGCCTTTATGGGCATGTTGCCTTTATATACAAGTTCAAATAATATGAATACAGAACAATTAGGATACCATTCTACTGGCCTTTATAAGCAGGTGACCCTTATATAGAGGTGGTCTTTAAGGAAGGTTGCACTGTACATTAATATGTTGGTCCATAATAAATATTTAAATAAAAGGTCAAACGGACAAGTCAATGTTGTTTGCTTATGTAAACTAGAAAAACTGTGAGCCACAAGCTCACAAAAAATACCCACCGCTACCAAAAATCCATCTGATCAATCTTTTAAATAGGAGGTGCACATCTACATTATATCACAAAGAGTGTGTGAAAGTTTCATGAAAATCCATTGAAAGGTTTAGGAGGAGTTGCGGATAAGAGAAAGGTACCCTAAGTTGTAACGGAAGGACGGACGGACACAAGGACGGAACCCCTATCACTATATACCCCCTTTATTAAGCGGGGGATATAATAATGATCCATATAATTTGACTCGTTGTTTGTCACTTACTAGTATCACGTCGACACAAGATGTTATCAATTTCCATAGGGGGTATTATTTCTAGCAACTATCACCTGATATTTATCAACCAACTAGCAGACCCGTTTATCGTCACGCGGGCACAAGATATGGTGATTTTTATTTTCACACTTCCCATAAAAGATGTGTCGCGTTTTTCACATTATCAACAGTACCTGTTATTAAAATTAGAGTGACCGTCACCGATATGGACTATATATATATATATGTATATAATATATAAACACGAAGAACGCATAAAAATAAAAGGCATACCTCCAACATTTTGCACCTCCTGGTTACATTTTAGTAAAGTGTCCAATCCTTTAACAATACAATTTTATTTTATTTATTTTACAATTATTAGTATAACAATACAAAAAAAAAAAAAAAAAAACAAAAAAAAAAAACATCGCGGAAGCTCAGTTATTAGAGTGCTCGTCCCATACTGAAAGGTTGTTTGTTCGAACCCCAAAGGGTCTGACACAAGACTTGAAAGTGGGTAGTGACTATTTTTTCGTCAATCATTTGGCATTACGACATGGAAGTCACAATTCTTTCGGATAGGAACTTAAAATAAACGAGGTTCCATGTCACGATAGGCTTGACACAATAAAAAGACCTGCTGTATCGACAGTCCCTATCTATCCATCAGTGCAACGCGCCGGCAAAATTTCTGCACCTTCGACTAAAGCTGGCGACGTCTGAATATAAGTTACATATTCTTCACTGGGACGTTAAACACCATACCCAACTCATCTATAGCAATAGAAAAATCGGCTAGTGGTCTAAATCACACGCTTACTGATCACAGTGTCTCTCACCGTTTTAGGCTCGAATTACACTCAATCAGATTCCAGTGTTAGAAAGTTTGCCAGTGTTTAAGACCGGTAGTTTTCTCCCGGCACTACAGTTTACGCAACCATCCAAGAACAGACCGCCTTGATATAAGTGAAAGAATCTTTACATGGGTGTTAAACACCACTCCAAACAAACATTAAGACTAACAATGAAGTGAGTTATTTTGCTCATTGTAATTTCTAATCAATAGTGCATCAGAAGATATGTATCACATGGTTGGTATTATTTTTAAAAATTTCCTCGGGACTCATTATTTTTACCATCTGTCACATAGCATTTATCAGCAGTTTTAAATGAAAAACAAGTTATATATACATGTATATATGAACCATACGTTTTATATCGATTTTTTATCCGGAGTTACTCCAGAATGTTCTTTATCCAACTGTCGACGTTTCAACATTTAAAAAACAATAAATTAGTGATACAGGATACTCATAAATGCGCATATTTAATCTCAAAAATGACATGCACATTTATGTCATTTTGTGTCGATGAATGATACACAGTAGTGTCATTAAACATGTCAGTAATTTTGTGTGTTTTCAAAACGTTTTTTAAAAACTAGATTTCTAGAAATATAAAAATTCTTAGTAGCCATATATCCAAAAAATTTTTAAAAGGCAATCCTTTTTCAACTTTTTAGCTCACCTGAGCCAAAGGCTCAGATGAGCTATTGCAATCTATCACCGTCCGTCGTGCGTCGTGCGTCGTCCGTCGTCCGTCGTGCGTCGTGCGTCGTGTGTAAACTTTACATTTTAATCTTCTCCTCCAAAACTACTGGGCCATATTTGATGAAACTTGGTGATTATCATGCCTGGGTAACAGCCTTTCAAAATTGTGTTCGGGGTTTGGCCACGCCCAACAAGATGGCCGCTGTTACTAAAAATAGCAAAAAGACAAAAAATCTTCTTCTCTGAAACCAAAAGGTGCAGGCAAATTTTGATTGGATATTTGGATTCAGCATACCTGGGAACATTAAAATTGTGTTTTTCATGAAAATTAGACGAAAAATAGGTTACGCGTTTTTTGCGTAAAATTACATAATTTTTAAAATGAGACATTTATTGTTATAACTTCATTATGGCTGAAGATAATTGTATGGAGTTTTCACTGTTGATCTTGTCTTGCAATTTTCTTTCAATTGATGTCAAGGTCGAAGGTCAAGGTCATGTCCCAGTTTTTGACCTTTGATAAAAAATGCTATTTTTTTAACATTTCTTGTGATAATGGCGTAGGATTTTCAATTATTTGTAGGTATTAACATGACGATCATTTTGATACATAGATCAGGGTGATGGGTTCAAAGGTCAAAGTCACAGATGTCCAAGAATACCAAAATAGTTAATTATCTGCAAAACTATAAATTTTTTGTATAGGCATGTATATCAAAATATTGTAGGTAATGGCACAAGGGTAATTTTGATATATGAATGAAGGTCATAGGTTCAAAGGTCAAGGTCACAGATGTAAACAAGTACTGAAATGGTTAATTATCTCAAAAACTATAAACTTTTTGTATAGGCATGTATATTGGAATATTGTAGGTATTGGCCTAACGATCATTTTGATATATGAATAAAGGTCATAGGTACAAAGGTCAAGGTCATAGCTGTGAACGAATATTTAAATGGTTAATTATCTCAAAAACTATAAACTTTTTGTATAGGCATGTATATTGGAATATTGTAGGTATTGGCCTAACGATCATTTTGATATATGAATGAAGGTCATAGGTACAAAGGTCAAGGTCATAGCTGTGAACGAATATTTAAATGGTTAATTATCTCAAAAACTATATACTTTTTGTATAGGCATGTATATTGGAATATTGTAGGTATTGGCCTAACGATCATTTTGATATATGAATGAAGGTCATAGGTTCAAAGGTCAAGGTCATAGACACGAACGATTACTTAAATGGTTAATTATCTCAAAAACTATAAACTTTTTCTATTGGCATGTATATTAGAATATTGTAGGCATTTGCACAGCGATCATTTTAATATATGAATGAAGTTCATAGGTTCAAAGGTCAAGGTCATAGATGCAAACTAATACTTAAATGGTTAATTATCTCAGAAACTATACACTTTTTGTATAGGCATGTATATTAGAATATTGTAGGTATTGGCCTATCGATCATTTTGATATATAAATGAAGGTCATAGGTTCAAAGGTCAAGGTCATAGACGCGAACAATTACTTAAATGGTTAATTATCTCAAAAACTATAAACTTTTTGTTAAGGCATGTATATTAGAATATTGTAGGCATTTACACAGCGATCATTTTGATATATGAATGAAGTTCATAGGTTCAAAGGTCAAGGTCATAGATGCAAACTAATACTTAAATGGTTAATTATCTCAGAAACTATAAACTTTTTGTATAGGCATGTATATTAGAATATTGTAGGTATTGGCCTATCGATCATTTTGATATATGAATAAAGGTCATAGGTTCAAAGGTCAAGGTCATAGACATAAATGACTTAAATGGTTAATTATCTCAAAAACTATAAACTTTTTGTATAGGCACGTATATTGGAATATTGTAGGCATTTGCACAACAATCATTTTGATATATGAATGAAGTTCATAGGTTCAAAGGTCAAGGTCATAGATGCAAACGAATACTTAACTGGTTAATTATCTCAAAAACTATAAACTCTTTGTATAGGCATGTATATTGGAATATTGTCGGTATTGGCCTAATGCACATGTTTTAGCTGTTTATAAATAATATATTGTAGCTAGACTTTAAATATGTTATATATAGCATACTTATATAATAATTATTATAATTAATTTGCAAAAATACTTGCATATTATTGGCCCTTACTGCTGAAAATTTTGATACCGGTATTCTCTTTTATTAATGTCATTGACTATTTAACCTCTGCATAAGATATGTATTCTTCCTCAGGTGAGCGTTAAGGCCCATGGGCCTCTTGTTATTACAAACTTGCCATAAAATAGATTAATATTAAAAAATCTTAGTAGCCATATATCCAAAATTTGTGCAAATGCAATCTAGTCAAAGAGATCGTGGCTAAAATCCGGGTGAACGAGGCCAAAAGGTTTGAGGGTTGATTCTTATAGGAAAATGTCCCCAGTTACTGAAAACCAATTTCTTACGCGTCAAATCGTTTCCGATTTTTTTAATTAGAAACAGTTTTTGAAGAATCGCCTCTGCAAATGTTAAATTTTGGTAAAAAATAAAAATTCCAGATTTTGAAGCATTTTGTAGCAAAAACAACACAAAAATGTTCATTCTATCTTTCAATGTAGACACATGATATTTTGAAATGCAAAACATCCTGACAGTTTTCCGATTTTGTGTCAAAATTTTAAAATAAGCGATAAAAACGATGCTGTAAACTGCGTTTTTATCATATCTACCGTCTTTCGATTCTTGTAAATCTGTTGTTTATGCATTAAATATGACAAAATATATATTTTTATAAAGCCTTGGTAGTTCTGTAGATAAAAATGTAACAAAACTTCGGAAATATGAAACCTTAATACCGTAGCAAATTATTATGTTTCCCCTACCCCAAAAAATACGAAAATGTCAAAAATTCATTATTTTGGCCCATGCTTGCCTATTAGTGTTTAAAACAAAACATTATTGTTTGTTACATCTCCCGTCTGTTCCCAACATATTTATAAAACAATAATATGTAGAGTGTTTGGTGATTTTATATGAAAATTTGCACTTTTCATAACGATAGTTTAGAAAATGAGTTTTCATTAAATTTTTTGTACTCTATTTCTTGTAATTTTGTTATATAGGCATTGAATCTCGAGATTTATATGTTTCTGTATTGCCGTGACACATTTGAGTCTGACAACATAATAAACTATCGGAAATACCGAAGTATATAGATGGATAAATTTATTTCCCCTACCCCAAAATTGAAAAACATGTGAAAATCCATTTTTATGCAATATATGCCGATTTGTGTTTCTAATGAAGATTTCGAGCATAAGTACCCACAACAATGATAAAACAAGCTTCGAGGAATTTAAATATTTGTGAACTGCTTTAGCTTAAGGACAGATAGGACTAATTAATATAATAAAATTGCTTATTTTATTCATTTATATGTAAAATTGCTATAAGAAAAAAAGGGCTTCGCCTCTTGTAATTTTGTTATTTAGGCATTGAATCTCTACTGTTATCTATTGACGTAATTCCTTGACATATAAGAGTCTAATAACACCAAAAACTGTTGGAAATAGCAAATCTTGTAGATGAGGCGAATAGATTTATTTCCCCCAAAATGTGAAAACATAGAAACCCTCTCTAGGCTAAGAAGTCATGGCTTACCTTTTTGCATTAAAAGAAGAAATATAAAAAATGGTCATATGAATTCACAAAAGGGTATATCTGAGGCATGTATGCAAATAATAGTACAAGTTTTCAGATTGGTAAAAAAGCAATGCTTGAACCATGCGTTTAAGAATGCCAAGAACCGTAGCATTTCGGTAAATTACTATACTTGAAAAGTTACAACATGAACACCGCATTTAAGTTAAGAAACATACTAGATCACAACTACTAATATTGAGTACAGGTTCATGTATGAAAAGTGAGGGTGAAAGACACTGAATTTTATGTTGAACCGCATTTGAATAAAACACATTGTAACCATTAAAACAACGACTGGACCCTCTGGCAAAAAACGAAAAGTCAACTGATCCAACGAAAATCCAAAATATTTGCAAATAAGACAATGCGCAAAAAAAATTGTGTAAGTGTTAAGCACTCTTAACATTTAACATAATCAGCACTTTGTTTTTGCAAGGCAGTGTCAGGCAGTCTTTGGACAAATCCTTAAAATCGTCTTCAAAATCACAAACCATTTACTTGGACATGCATATAAATCTACATCCTTCCTCTTAAACGGATTAAAGACACATTAAGGTGACACAGGTCTGTTTGTCGAACAGTACATGATGGGATGGCAGAGAGCGGTTACTATGATCAGCTCTTCTTTGGTTTCTGTTATAAAAGTAACTGAAACATAAATCCAACAATCTCTAACAATAAATTGGTTTGAGGTCTGTTTTGTTTTGTTCAATTTCCTTCGAACGTTCTGAATTGAAATGACTTTTCTTGTTACTACTTTCATTCTCAATTTTGATTTCACATGTGGTGGCAGGAGGCGATTACCCTTCCCGAGCATCCGGCTTTTTCGTGATTTTTTTCTTTTTTTCTGGTTTTCTATGACCACGGCTATATTATTTATGTAGTAGTGTTTACCTATTATTCGTGATTATATGGCAAAAATGTTTACTAAACCATACTTGTTATTACTAAAACCCCGTTTATCAAAGATTGCAGCCACATTTAACATAACTTTGCAACTTTTTTGGTGCCATCATTTTATTCAGAATTGACGTAAAGTACAATTTTAGTCTCTGCTCAAAATCTTGCATTCTTAAAAGAACGTGGCGCTGGGCACCTGGTAACAGGCTAAAGGTTGAAGGTTGTCCAATACCACTTCCTTTTATCATTATAATATGGCCAGGCAATTTGTGATGTGATAGCTATCAATAATTCCTTTAAAAAAACAAAGATGGAGTTATTGGACATAAAAAATTTGTCAGTTTGAACTGAAATTTAAAATTTTACGGAGTGTGCTGACTTTTTAAAATACGATTTAATGGAGACTGACATTGTACATTAGGTCACTTCCAAATGAAATGATTCCACAAGAATAAACTGCAAATTTTTGTAAAATGTGGCTACAATCTTTGATAGACGGGTTTTAATAATAATGAATATGGTTTAGAAAGCTCATGTATCTGATTAAACTTTATCGAATAGAGATATGTCTTATAAAATCCAATAGTTTCATGTAAAACCATAACCAGAAATGTCTTACACTAAGTTTTACCATTATGCTTCTCTAAAGATGACCTTACTTGCAATTGTTATTTTATAGTATCAGGTCGTTTGAAAAAATACGTGTATTCTTAATCTTTCACACGTGGCGGGTGTAATTGCTAAACAAGAGGTGCTTAAGGAGCACCCCACCAAATTTGCTAATTTCGAAGATTTTACTTTTGTGGGGATTGTGATCTTGACAAGGATTGGTATGTTTGTTTTTGATATTCAAGTTTAAATATGTATATTTCATAATTTCTTTTCTTAAATTTAAAAAAAAAATTTTGCTATGACTTTGAATCATTAAAACATAATTGTTGCATGGACACTTGCTTAAAACCTTCACCAGCAAACATGGCCTAAAAAGTTTTTTTTTCATAATTTTGGGGTAGGGGAAACAAATTTATTCGCCTCATCTACAAGATTTGCTATTTCCGACAGTTTTTGGTGTTATTAGACTCATATGTCAAGGAATTACGTCAATAGGTAACAGTAGAGATTCAACGCCTAAATAACAAAAATACAAGAGGCGAAGTCCCTTTTTTCTTATAGCATTTTACATATAAATGAATAAAATAAGCTATTTTATTATATAAATTAGTCCTATCTGTCCTTAAGCTTTCACAAATATTTAAAACCCTCGACGCTTGTTTTATCATTGTTGTGGGTACTTATGCTCGAAATCTTCATTAGAAACACAAATCGGCATATATTGCTTAAAAATGGATTTTCACGTTTTTCAATTTTGGGGTAGGGAAAATAAATTTATCCGTTTTATCTATAAACTTCGGTATTTTCGATAGTTTTTAGCTCACCTGACCGAAGGTCATGTGAGCTTATGGCATAGCGCAGCGTGTGTATGTGCGTGCGTGCGTGTGTGCGTGTGTGCGTGCGTGTGTGCGTCGTTAACACCTATTTTCGACTTCTCCTCTGAAACTACTGGACAGTTTTTAATGAAACTTTGTCAGAAGTATATATGGGCCGGTGCAATTCAGATTTGTTCGTGGCGTTGCTATGGCTACCATAACTAGGTCAAGGTGACCTAGGGGTGCAAAAATCTTAAAAAATCTTCTTCTCCGAAAGTACTGATTGGAGAAAAAATCTGATGTGATATTTGGCTTCTCTAGGGTCTTAAGCCTACAGTTTGTTCATTTTGTGAAATTCGGATAAAAAATAGGTTACGCGTTTTTGAGTTTAATTTTGAAAAAATCGTAAAATAGCTTCAAATTGTTATAACTTGACTATTTGACCAGATAATGACATGGGGTTTTCAGTTTTGACATCTTCTTGTTAGTATCTTCAAAATGAGGTCAAGGTCATTTGTGAAGGTCGTGACCTAATTTTTTTTTACCTCTGATTATAATTATTATCTCGAAAACTATAAACTTTTTGTATAAGCATGTATATTAGAATGTTGTAGGTATCGATACAACGATCATTTTGATGTATAGAAAAAGGTCTTTGGTTCAAAGGTCAAGGTCACAGATGCGAAACAATACCGAAATGGTTAATTATCTCGAAAACAATAAACATTTTGTATAGGAATGTATATTAGAATGTTGTAGATATCAATACAACGATCATTTTGATGTATAGAAAAAGGTCATGGGTTCAAAGGTCAAGGTCACAGATGCGAAACAATACCGAAATGGTTAATTATCTCGAAAACTATAAACTTTTTGTATAGGCATGTATATTAGAATGTTGTAGGTATCGATACAACGATCATTTTGATGTATAGAAAAAGGTCTTTGGTTCAAAGGTCAAGGTCACAGATGCGAAACAATACCGAAATGGTTAATTATCTCGAAAACAATAAACATTTTGTATAGGAATGTATATTAGAATGTTGTAGATATCAATACAACGATCATTTTGATGTATAGAAAAAGGTCATGGGTTCAAAGGTCAAGGTCACAGATGCGAAACAATACCGAAATGGTTAATTATCTCGAAAACTATAAACTTTTTGTATAGGCATGTATATTAGAATGTTGTAGATATCGATACAACAATCACTTTAATGTATAGAAAAAGGTCATGGGTTCAAAGGTCAAGGTCACAGATGTGAAACAATACTGAAATATTTAATTATCTTGAAAAATATTAACTTTTTGTATAGGCATGTATATTAGAATGTTGTAGATATCGATACAACGATTATTTTGATGTATAGAAAAAGGTCATTGGTTCAAAGGTCAAGGTCACAGATGTGAAACAATACTGAAATGGTTAATTATCTCGAAAACTATAAATTTTTGTATAGGCATGTATATTAGAATGTTGTAGATATCGATACAACGATCATTTTGATGTATAGAAAAAGGTCATGGGTTCAAAGGTCAAGGTCACAGATGTGAAACAATACTGAAATGGTTAATTATCTTAAAAGCTATTTACTTTTTGTATAGGCATGTATATTAGAATGTTGTAGGTATTGATACAATGGTTATCATGATGTAAAGAAAAAAGTCATTGGGGTTTAGTATTTATGTTTTCTTTAAATCTTTTAGCTAGCCATTAGTTATCAGGTGAGCGTATCAGGCCCATGGGCCTCTTGTTATGTTGTCAGACTCAAATGTGCCACGGCAATACAGAAACATATAAATCTCGAGATTCAATGCCTATATAACAAAATTACAAGAAGTAGAGTACAAAAGATTTAATGAAAACTCATTTTCTAAACTATTGTTATATGAAAAGTGCAAATGTTCATATAAAATCATCAAACACTCTACATATTATTGTTTATAAATATGTTGGGAACAGACGGGAGATGTAACAAACAATAATGGTTTGTTTTAAACACTAATCGGCAAGCAATGAAAGATATCTAGAATGTACATTTTTGTGTTGTTTTTGCCACAAAATGCTTCAAAATCTGGAATTTTTATCTTTTACCAAAATTTAACATTTGCAGAGGCTTTGTTCAAAAACTGTTTCTGATTAAAAAATCGGAAACGATTTGACACGTAAGAAATTGGTTTTCAGTAACTAGGGACATTTTCCTACAAGAATCAACCCTCAAACTCTCGCCTGTAAAAAAATGGTGACCAATGTCAAGGTTATAATCCTCTATCGTCTGTAACAACATCTGTTGTATATTGCATCCTAATCAAAAACAAACATACTTATCTATGTCCGAATCACAATACAGAAGCAAAGTAAAAACTTTGGAACTGACAAGTTAGGTTAGACACGTGAACTGCCATCAGAGAAGTGAGGTTTTTCTGGCCAAGTTTTACTTTTCTATCACTTTTTTGGACAAAATCGATTTAAAAAACACTTAATCAGAAAAGTATATAAAAGGAAGCAAACTATCAACAAATAAATTGTTGACTTAGGGATATGCTAAAATCCCAATTCCAAAAGCAAAGACAAATCTTTGAAACTGTCAATTACCTTACCTGAACTTTCATCAGGAAAACGACTCCTTGGGCTCCATAGAAAAAAGCATCTCTTTGCCTAGCTT
This sequence comes from Anadara kagoshimensis, assembly GCA_021292105.1. Classification (NCBI taxonomy): domain Eukaryota; kingdom Metazoa; phylum Mollusca; class Bivalvia; order Arcoida; family Arcidae; genus Anadara; species Anadara kagoshimensis. The sequence goes on along the minus strand of CM037875.1, from coordinate 22,338,528 downwards.
GCTACAACCGCCAAGTGTGAAATCAAAATTGCGAATGAAAGGAACATGAATCTGTTTGGGATGTTAAATATATTGAGGATGATTTTGGAGACATCATACTTATCAACAATGGATGCAGAGACGTCATATTTATGAAACATTTTGCGAAAATGCCCGCCCGTTAAACTGATTCGAGCTTTAAGGTATGAAGTTCACATTTTCTAAAATGTATTTATATTTTTTTCTAGTCTTTTTTACATGAATTTCTTGTGTATGGGGATCTTGGTGCACAGTCAGAAAGTATACCACGCCTAGACACAGAAGCTCTGACTGGGAGGTACAGCGCTGTCTTGCATGTTGGTGATTTCGCCTACAACATGAGGGACGAAGGAGGACAGGTAGGTTTGTCTAAGATTTCTGCAACAATTCTTTTTGTGGAAATTTTGATTTTGTTTTTGAAATAGCAACGTTTTTTCTTAACTAACAAGACATATTATCTAAGTAGACTTTAATCGGATTTTCAAGTGGGAAACCAATTTCCATGTTACAGTAAAATTTTTGTATTTGTGAATGTTTTTACAGAAATAGATTATCATTTATTAATTATATTACTAAGGTACATGGGTTGTTACATTAATTATATAAATTTGCTTTGATTTGGGGATTTAGAAAAGATGTCTTGGAAGAAAAATTTCATGCATTGTTATGGAATTCAGAATGGGTTCTGTTAAGCTTGCTTGGATGAAGTACAGAAAAAATTACAACATACCCATTCTGAATTTTGCTGTTCCTCAGGTTATTTTTTTAAAGGACTTTTTTCAAAAAATTGTTAGCTTTACCTTATAGTTTGAAGTCAATACATGGGCATTTAATAATTAAATAATCTGATGTTTTTAAATTATTTTTTTTTTGGAATCTAGTAATTACTGAAAAATTAAAAGCATTGTTCAACACATATTTTTTCAAAATTAATTTGCATCATGGATAATGGATTATAAATCTGGAAAATTTAAATTTAAAACTACCGAATGCTAACGAATCTTTGAACAACTGGTCCTTCTTCTTTTTATTAGCTACTAATATTTCATTATTATGAATAGACCATCAAGTCACATGCATCAGACAAAATTATATTGCTCAATTGAATTTAAATTATTCAAATCAGATGAATAGCAATTCATCTGGCAATGTTTATTCATCCGACTGTTATAAGCATTACGTTTGCCAAAGCTTTTTCAGTTACTCCATTTCCACATGATTCTCAATAAGTTTGTACGAATATTGTACATAGATTTACTCGTGTACAAAGTATAGGTATGTCATATTGTAAACCTAACTTTTAACACTTGGTTTACCGTATACCCGAAATCAGAGTATGCATGCAAATTTCAGTGGTAAAACCTAAAAGTTCGTTATCGAAAAGGTTTTGATTAGGCGATATAATATATGGAAATCAAGTTATTTCATTAGACGGCAATGTCAATAAATGGTATAGCAATCCTATATAAAGCAATAATATGTTTATGCCATACCCACTACTAGAACGTTTACGCGATCTTGGCGTTTCATTGCGTTTCATTTTTAAAAAGTAAGCTATTGTTACTCAAACAGTTTTAATTTTCGACCGTCTAGAAATTAAATTCCTATTTAGTAGTGCTCGCACTTAAGTGGTTGAAATCCAAATATTTTTATGATGATGAAGTACAAAGTAGAAGGATGTAATTTTATTTTACCAAATCCATTCTATAGGATTTTAATTGACAACTGCTTAAATACCGTAACGTTTTTTATGATAAACTAGATGCCCTTGGGGGCAATGATGTACAGTTAACTCCAATTGTACAGTTAATTGACATTATTTTGAAATCAAATGCAATTGTGACTGCCCATGTTCAAATAACAATCTCAAAACCAAAGCAAAGACCTTGGAAAATAAAATAACACGTGAACTTCCACTAGGAAAGTTAGGCCGGAAGCTCTGTAAGGATGACCCCATCCTGTAATTACGCATAAACTGTATTGGGTATCATGTGGTACTTTAGTATATCTTGATGACATACTAATCTTCAGCTTATATATTTTTTACATGATTATAAAACTTTTGTTGACAGTCTACTAAAGTAGAATCATCATCATCAGTTAATACTAACGTAACATCATCAGTTAATAAAACATCCGCTAACCAAACATCAGCACCAGTGTCTAATGAAACGTGCTTTACCGAGGTGAGTTGAAATGCACGTGGTTATGGATGCACGTGGTTTTGGTCTGCTGGATAAAGGGTTCATTATTGGTGTATGGGTTGTTATCTTTTACATATTTATATCTAAAATATTTGCCTTACATTAGCTATTCCAATTCATGATTACAAGTATTTGATAATTTTGCTAAACTTTTGAACTTCTATTATTTGGTTATTTTCCAAACATAACTTTTGATAATTCAATTTTCCTTTGTTTCAAGCATCTTGATCGGTCAGGTCTTTTCTGGTACGTTTGTATGAATACAATGGCTACGCGAAATATTCTATTTGTGCAAAATGTACAATTCTTTTATACTTCCAGAAAAAAGAAAAATTCATTTCATTTCTATTGTGATTTATATTTGGACGACATTCTTCTTAGCACTCAATATTTTTCGTTAATGTTATAAGTTGACTTGAAAAACAATTAGAATGGTTTATGTATAAATCAGGAAATTGGCACAAATGACATCATAAACGTTTGACAATAAGATTAAATCCTGTTTGTTATTAGCAATCACGAATCTTTGAACAGGAGGTTGTTTTTAGATAAGTTTTTTGTCCTGCAGATTTTTGTAGCGACATTTTCCAAAACTTGACATAAAATTATTACACGCACATTATGAGTAATTATATATACTGATGTAATGATAAGTAATACCAAGTATGGGGAAAATTTATAATTCTTATTATATACCTGTATATTTTAAGATATATATATATATATATATGATATGTTCTAGTAATGCATTTGTCACTCGCGGTGATTTGGCAGTGAAGACACTGTGGTCAGAGGAATATGTTAAACCCATATTTCTGGTTGTACAAAGATTCTCAAATGCTATTATACCAATAGAATCTATCTGTAGGAGAAAGTGAAAAATAACATGAGATCTGATGTTTTCAATCTAAAACGAGCTCAAGCGACTACTAAGGTTAAGGGGTTCTCTTTCTCCATAACACAAAAATGATTGAATCTTTTTTCTCTTATGCTAATGAGTAAAATTAAAAACAAACATTTTTAAATCACCAGACAAAATGAAAAGTAAAAACTGAGAAAACTGTCAAACGAAGTAAAACGTGTACTTTCACCAGAGTGAGACCGGTGCTCCAGAAGGGTTAGCACCTAGCTAGCTACACCATATGGGATGAAATTCAATTTTATCTAAAAACCGTTTAAAAATTCACAAAATATCAAAGAATCTACTCAGAGGATAATGCTTTCCTGTTCATACGATTTCTCGCTATGCTTGTTTGCTTGGTTACATTCATGACATATATTGCTTTTGCACGCTTAGGAGGAGCACTATAACATGCTACTTTTTGAGTATTATAAGACAGGAGTTATCGTTCATATGGGTATTAAATGATTTGTTTGACGTCTTTTTAATGTCGATTAGAATATGATTGTTTCCCTGAAATATGATCATATAGTAGTTTATTGGTTGCTTTGCATCATTTGACGAGGTTTCCATTCACACTTTTTTCACCTGTTGCTTTTTTCTTGAAATGGGAAAGGTGTATTTTGGCCTATCGCAATTTTCTAAAAAATTATCTTTAACTTAATTTATCTGAACTGCGAGAGAATTTGTGTTTGTATATTGATCTGGCTTGATTTATAGCATCGATTTGTAACCTTCTTGTTCTTTTTACGTTTGTCTATATTAATGTATGTTATTGTCATTGTAGTTATGTTCTGTGATGAAATTATACCATGTCCATTGTTTATCGTATAAGATAATATATTGCACCATTTATTGCATGTCTTGTTGAAAAATTTCATCGATATATTTTGTGCATCATTTCAATGGGTGTGGGTTATCATTAGTAAATGACAAATTGAAATGACCTAAACATACCGGTCCATGTTCAAACTACGCCCCCAAAAGCAAAATGAAACTGACATATTAAGTTAAACACGTGGATTTCCACCAGGGAAGTAAGACCAGGTGCTACGGATGCAAATGACACAATTTCGAAAAAATATATTAGCCAAAATGTTTTAATTTGCATCGATTATAAGTTATCCATCATTTTCTGCAATCAGGAAAGAAGTTAACTTCCTTGAAGAGGAAGTTCACGTGTTGTAATTATTTTTTCAGTTCCAAAGTTTTTACTTCGCTTTTTGATTGTGATTTAGACATGGAATGTCAAGTATGTTTGTTTTTGATAATTTAACAATCTCCGCCCAATAGCATTATTAATTTATTATTAAATATCAGTCAAATATTAATTTACGTTACAAGTATTCACATGAAAAGTTATTGCATGTTATGCTTTTTACTATTTTTGTGATTTTTGCGATGATATATCATCGTTAATTTAAATCAAATGCAAAATTTAATAGGATCAAAGTGAACTAGAGATTATGTGAATTTACCCCAAATTATACTGTAAACGTATTTAATTTCGCGTAAATTTATTTTCGCGGTATAGTAAATTTAGACACATCTGCGTAGTGAAATTTTAGCGTTGTTGAAATATGCACTTTAAACAATAATCACAATATAATTTCCGCGCAAAAACAAACAACTGCAAAATAAGTGAAAATTAGTACATCGCGAAAATAAACACGTTTACAGTAATTTGAGCGAAAATTCATACACGGTAAATTGAATGCATTTACAATAAGCCAAATGTTGTTTATAATTAATTTGTCGGCATCATGTTAGAGCTGTAATGAAAAATGTTAATTAGTATCTAATCAAAAACAAACATACTAATCCATGTCCGAATCACAATCCAGAAGCAAAGTGAAAACTTTGGAACTGACAAGTCAGATTAGACACGTGAACTTCCACCAGTGAAGTGAGGCCGGGTGCTCCGGAAGGGTAAACACCGCCTGCTTCGCTAGCTACACCCGCCCCGTGTGTAATCAACATCAGAAATAGATCCATGTTCAATTCACAATCCTTGAATCAAAGTAAATAAATTAAAAACTGGTAATTAAATTAAACAAGTGAATTTCACCAGGTAATTGAGACCGGGGTCACTATTATTTGAAGTATGAAAATATACTATTGCCTGGTTAAAGATAGATCTCATGAACTTGCAGTTTTGTTGTAAGTAAAAGGATCTTAGCAATGGCGGAAAAACCCATTACTCCACTCATAATGTATCACTTGAATATATACCTCTGCTTATATATTGACAGGTCGGAGATGTATTTATGCGACTAACAGAGGGTATATCATCTCGACTTCCATATATGACGTCAGTAGGTAACCATGGTAAGTATTAAAACAATCTCACTTGTTCTGCTACTTTACATAAAGTGGCCCAGTCAATCAAAGGCTCAGCCAATCGTAACTGTAAATAAAGACTATTGCCCGATATGGGACCATATACCAGTAAATAACACTTTACCCTGTGCACAACTTTATATCGCTGTATATGTACCCAGTCTACATGTGTATCAGAAAAATTATGTAAGGTATATCCTTATAGGCCCAATGGGGTGGATGTTCAGTCAAACCTGTCTATAAAGACACCCAAGAAGACCAGTAGAAGTGAGCTTTATATACAGGTTCATAATATGACTAAAGAGCAATTGGGATACAATTTTACTGGCCTTTATTAGCAGGTTGCCATTTTATAGAGGTGAACGGACTATAATATTATGTCTTAGTTAGGACATTTGGTTATTGGTTATACACTTGTTGATTTAAAACCAAAACTTTTTTACTTACATACCTCGGTCTTTAGTCAGATTGTTTTAAAAACCTTTTACTCTGTATTTTACTGTAACAAATTATAATACAAATTGCTCTATATTATTAGCTATGGTTCTGGTCCATTAATACATTTTTCAAAACCTTCTGTAATTTTGTCTTTCTTACCAATATTTCAGAAATAGATGATGACACGTTTGCACATTATCGTCATAGATTCTCAATGCCAAATACACCATGGCCTACTCCTGTGAACCAGATGTGGTATAGTTGGAATATCGGATTAGTACATTTTATAAGGTTTGTTTCATTGTAAAATCAGATTTTTTCCCATAAAATCGTTTAGCAATTTCATTATTGATGGACTAAATATTCCTAAACCAAATACAATAGTTTGTAATTTTAAAGTTCACCTATACGTTTTCCGTTTTTAGGATTATTTATAACTTTAGCAGAAACTGTCTTCTCGTACAAACTGCTCTTTCGTTTGTGTTCAATTTGTTAAAATCTTATAAATCCTTAAAAACTAAGGTATACTCTCTCATGCAAATCGTTTTCTTAGTTTAATATATTTTGGTCCTTCGGATAATTTTTCAAACCCTTAAAATATTTTGGTTTTACATTTTTGGTCCAAGCACTAGCGATAAGGTATTTTATCATGATATGCCGTCTATTGCTGTACAATTAACACTAGTAAAATAAGTAATATTAGAGTTCCATTAGCTTTCTCTTATTCCATGAAAGATTTCTTCACTACATTTAAAAATGCATTTCAAATATCAATCATAAATAAGTAAATAATCAATTGTGCAAAAATGTTTTGAAAATCAAAAAAGAACTATGTTCCTAATTTTCACTATATAGATTATCACCTTCAATAATTGAAGATTAACTCTCCTTTTGCCATCAACAAATACATATAATCACTCCATTGTTCCAAATTTCGTTGTCGAACCTACTTGAAGAAGCCAACTTTATTAATGTTTTACTATTGCATAAATGTAAAATTTGAAAATTTTAAAATCAACTACTGTTGGTGTTTTTAGTAGACACCTTGTTATCAAATCGCGATATATTATAGTTTAGCACGAGTTTAATACAAGTTGGAACTATCAAAAATGTTATGATGCATGCAATGTATTTATTCTTAATTTTTACAGCTATTCTTCAGAAGTTTTCTTCTCACCATCAAATGGGGAGAATATCCCAAAACAACGTGAATGGTTGTTGAGTGATTTGAAAAAGGCCAATGAGAATAGAGATAAACAACCGTGGATCATAGCATATGGTCATAGACCAATGTACTGCTCCAATGCTGATAAAGATGACTGTACTTTGCCGGCATCAAAAGTCAGACTGGGGTAATTTTTTTTAAAAATTCTTTAAGTATATGTTATCTTCTGCAGCATTTTTTACGATCAGATAATTATGTTGTGTAAATATCATTTAGTTAATCATAACATATGTACATAAAAATATTGCAAGGAGCACAATCCCAACCTAAAAGCTTGGAACTTTAGAAATATTGTTTATAAGTGAGCAAAAAAAAAGACATTTTGCCAGTTATGCTTTAGTAATTACCTACAAGTGGCAAATACACCAGCACAAGCAAGTGTTGGCGCATTGCAATTGCAAAAGAGACAATTATCTCTCTTTATACAATTCAAATGAAAAAAGTCTTTTTGGAGAATGAGGACATATGAAATGTTTGAAATGATTCGCCTTTTCTTTTTATGTAAAGCTGCTGTAAGACAAATCTTGAAATAGTATTTCACGGTACATGAAACAAATCTTTTGATATTATTTTCAAATATGAGATTTGTGCCAGTTGTTATTATTTTCAATTATTGCATTTAATAATGCATTTTATAAATCATAAAATATATAACATACATAGGCGATCTTTTTAAAATAATGACACTAGTATACCATTTATCAGATCAAATGCTTTCTTACATAAAGTTATCTTAAGAATTTTAAGAATTTAAAATGTTGACAGAAATGATATTTATTTATATGTATATTTAAATACCATGTTTTCGCAATAACGTTACAAATATTCAACTCCTAAGAGTTGTTTTATGGTAAAAGATCACATACAGAAAAGATTTAATATATATTTTATTCATTTACATTGTTCTTAAGTCTTTTTGACAAGCTTTTGTTCTGTCTGAAATGTGTAAAGGGAGATAAGTGTGTCTTTTAGTTTGCGACATACACGTAATCAAAATCAAGCATACCAATTCATGTTCAACCACAATCGAAAACAAATTTAAGACTTTGAACCTGGCAAAAATATTTAAATATCATTATCACATTAAAACATGTCGATTTATTTTGATATATAAAAAACTGATGTTCAGTTATTAGCTTTATTTATGCGGGCATCCGACGGCTTTGGTTGGACCTGCAATTTAAAACTTTAAAAATAATTGAGAGGCATAGACAAAATATTCTAGTTCCTAATTTCCTCTTTAATAATTTGGATAAACAGCAGCTATAGATTCTACTAGGAGTTAGAAAACTTGGCTAGACCCATAATACTTTTTGCTGGTGATACAATATATTTGCTGGATAAATGTTTAGTTAGCAAGGCAAGTATACAGTAAAATATTTACATGTACCTTGTCATTGTGAGGTTTGCAAAACAGTTCAAGATAAAATCCAATTATCAGGATTGATGTTTCATGGTAGGTTTTATATAAAAACGAACCGATGTAACCGATAAGACATGTAGTTAATGCAACTAGGATACAAACCCGCAAGAAAACGAAACAAGATAAATTGAGGACACTTGGCTTTTGTCGGGCACGGGACGAAATGGTATATATTTATCCAGTGGTTAAAATGTTTGTTACTTTTGAAGTAAAATTGAACGGTTTTGCAGGGCTAAACATTACTAACCTATTAGAATTATTTATTCTTTCTAGCTTGGAAGATATATTTTATGAGAATGGAGTGGACCTAGTGCTCCAAGCACATGAACATTCTTATGAACGATTATGGCCTCAGTATAAGGGTGTGGTATTGTCTAGGAACTATGATAACCCACAGGCTCCTGTACAGCTGATATCTGGTGCAGCCGGAAGTAAACATTTTATTGACAAAATGGCTGATAAAGTCGGTATGTATTTACCTTCCTACTTTTTCAAAATGACCATGGGTATAATTATGTCATGTAGTGCCATGCTCCTTTCATTCTCAAATTTTGAATTCACAAAAGATAGTTGTAGCCAGAAATTGTGCTTACTCTTTCGGAACACCAGGTCTGATTTTCTTGTGGGAGGTTCACGTTTGTAAGTTATCTTACCATTTTTCAAAGATTTTACTTTGCTCTGGGGATTGTTCTAGGCATGGACTGGTACGTTTGTGTTTGATTATGAACTTTATTATTTCTTCACGCTTATTATTGCCATTCATTTATTTGTACAAACTTTATGCATGGTGTCACCAAAATGACAAAAAAATCATTCTGTTAGCTAATTAATTGTTCATATTTAAAGTGTATTAAAGTAAATGTTTAACCAAAAAAATAATTAAATAAATAAAAATGAATAATGTACTCGAGTACCGAATGATGGTTTGCTTGTAGTAGATTAATTGAATGCTGCAATGTATTTCAATTAGTGCTCCTGTATCATCGCGAAAATAGCTTAAACAATAGCACTGCTTATATGAATCCGTTTACAGTAAATGAGAATGAAGGAATATGGACACAAAACTAGCAAACTTATGTGATGAAGAAAGTCATGATAGATATATATGAAGTTACATATTAATTTGTTTCTTCAAAGGATTTATACAATTGTCTTGCAATTTCAGAGGATTGGTCAGCCTTCAGATCTGCTCTCCCAGCATACGATAGTTTCGGACGACTAAAGATATATAATGCCACTCATTTGTATTGGGAGCAAGTTGGTGTTATGACTTCAAAAGTGATAGATGTGATGTGGTTAGTTCAAACAAGTCACGGGCCTTTTAAGCAAGAAAAACTGACAAAAGAAGTGACGAACAAAATTGAGGAACACAAAGAAGAGACGAATAAAATAATTGCCGAAACAAACCGAAAGCATTCAAAACCGGGAACAGAAACTCCGGAGTCGAATAAAGTTGAAAGTGTAAATTACCTTGCGGATAAGAAAACGAAGATTGTTGTTGGTGTTTCCGCAGGTGTTTTAGTTCTAATTATAATTGTAACAATTACTCTCATATGCCGTATTCGACAAAGAAAACCCAAGAAATATCGCAGATGGGAACAAACTGTTGATTATGGTAGAAAATTTTATTCTAGTTATGAACACGTAGGAAACAATGAGAAAGATACTGACGATTTTGAAGTTGATGTGACAGACGGAAACTTGCCTACTTCAAAATTGTTAAATGATGGAGACCGGTGATCAGGGATTGTTAACGGGTATATATGTGCAATATGTGATCTTTAGCTAGGATCGTAGATAGAAATAATCCTTGAAAAATTATTTTCCATAGAGTTGATACTCCAAATAAAAAGCGGTGCGAAAAAAGCTATGATATATTTATTATACAAAAGCTTTCTTTAACAACAATTGAGACGGTTAATGGCATTTGAAATTATTTTTTGATTTAAGTATAGGGATTTCATTTTTTCCTAGTCAAGACAAGAAAAAATGTTAAATTTTATCCACGTTGAAGTGTTAAAGATCCAGAAAAGCACGATTTTTCAAATGATTTTTTCTTCAGTTTTGAGAATATCGTGGGTATATGATCATTTTTAAAATCAATTGCGTTAAGAAATTATCAAGATCAAGCTTTAGATTGGTACGTTTTCTTCAAGTAAAACACCATCTCAAAAAGTCATATCAGGTTATTCAAGAATCCGTATTTCTAATTTTAAATAGTATATTCGAATCTATACTGGGATATTGGAATTACACTGGGTTGTACAAAGGATGTTAAAATGTTTATGTCGACAAAATCATTAAGAAATCCATTTACATATGAATAAGTATTTAATTTTGTTTGATTTTCTATATTATAAATAATTTTTGATTAATATGTTATTTTAAATGTGATATCTAGGAAACAGGTGCACGTTGTAGTGTTGTGAATATTTATGCTTTAATTAACTGTTTTATTTTGATTCTGTTGTGAAAAAGGGACCGATTGTTCAAACTCTGTTAGCTTCATCAGCTGTTTCGTTGACACTTGAGTACTGTGTACGCACTGGCTAATATTATCAGAATTTATGTTACAAATCAAAAACAAACATACTTATCCATGTCCAAATAGCAATTCCAAAAAATTGAAACTGGCAAAATTAGTACAAAAATCAAAATGAATGCATAAAATTACAATGATCAAAAGAATTGATAAAAGCCAAGAATCTATGTATATACCAACTAATGTTTATTATGATAACAATTTCTAAGTGGACTAACCATGTTGATTTAGCTAACCTAATAAAGCTTTGAACAACTGGATCCAAACCAATAGTTGGCGCTTATGGTGCACTGTACGCCAAAGTATTGATCATGTGGTGTTTTTTTTTTGTTTGAACCTGCTTTCGGATTCACAATTATTCGTTAGCTAAGATTCGATTTTTCTTTACTAAAATCTTGCAAATTTTGTCTATATTGTATGGTTTTGCAAATACATGTTTCAACAAAACTAAAATATATATTTTATCAGCTAGCAGTGATCTTTAAAATGGCACCTTAAATTCATAAATATCTTGAAAATCAACAAGAGTATTCAGTGTTCAATGAAAATCTTGGGTATGAAATAATTATTTAATTAGAACCTGTTCTTATGTTGAATGTACACATTAAGACCTGTAAACTGTCTTTGACATGATGTGCTATTTAAATGTATTTTTGTTAAAAGCATTATTAAACTGATACATAACATGACATTTTTATGACGTAAAATGTGTCTAAGATCTTAATGGAGAAAGAAGCATTTTGTTTTTTAACTATTGATCATTTTATAAGATTAATGACAACAATTGTGTGCCAATCTTGCAGGCCTATTTTTGACAAAATATGTAGCATGGTTTATATATCGGATTGCTGTCAGTGGAGTTCATCCTGTTTCATATGGCTACTGTTAACAGACCTACTTTCATTGTGTACCCTAAACGATGTTGACAAAGACATTTACTCTATTTGTTCCGCCAGCAATTTATCTTCCACTTTCTTCGAAGACTATTTAAGGGATCTTTATGAAACTTAACAAGAACACTATTTTGGTAGAGTAAATATATTCGTATTTTGATTATGCTGATTTTTGGAATACAAAGTTTACCAGTTGACTGGGACGTAAAATCCCATTCAATTTATCAGTCATCATTTCCATAACTTGAGCTTTTATAGTAAAGGACTGGGTATTGTACTTGCACTAAAAATTGTCAATGAAGCATTACAAAACAAAAGTTCTACAAAAGTGTTAGCAGTGATCTCATGATGTGTGGATGAATTGTGTGTGTGAGTTGTTCAGGTGGAGGTTTTTTATATGTCATATGTATTTTCATAGGTGTTTCGTTCTGACCGTTAATTTATATGTTTAATGTTATCATTCAAGTCATTTTCCATTAATCTTGCGCATGTATTTATATCATTTTGTATATTTCCGAAACATTGTTTTCTACATTCACCGTGGGGTTTTCTGCATTTCAATAATTCCTTTTCTATCAATTATGATTTTTTGTTAGACTCGGATTTTGTTCATTCTGATAGTGATGAACAATTTTTGAAGTTCATTTGTTACACTCGGATTTTGTTCATTCTGATAGTGATGAACTTTATTTTAAGTCGATTTGTTGCACTCGGATTTTGTTCATTCTATTAGTGATGAACTTTATTTTGAGTCGATTTGATACACTCGGATTTTGTTCATTCTGATAGTGATGAACTTTATTTGAAGTCGATTTGTTACACTCGGATTTTGTTCATTCTGATAGTGATGAACTTTATTTGAAGTCGATTTGATACACTCGGAATTTGTTCATTCTGATAGTGATGAACTTTATTTGAAGTTAATTTGATACACTCAGATTTTGTTCAATCTGATAGCGAAGAACTTTATTTGATGTTCATTTGTTACACTCGGATTTTGTTCATGCTGATAGTGATGAACTTTATTTGAAGTCGATTTGATACACTCGGATTTTGTTCATTCTGATAGTGATGAACTTTATTTGAAGTCGATTTGATACACTCGGAATTTGTTCATTCTGATAGTGATGAACTTTATTTGAAGTCGATTTGATACACTCGGATTTCGTTCATTCTGATAGTGATGAACTTTATTTGAAGTCGATTTGATACACTCGGAATTTGTTCATTCTGATAGTGATAAACTTTATTTGAAGTCGATTTGATACACTCGGAATTTTACTCATTCTGATAGTGATGAACTTTATTTGAAGTTCATTTGATACACTCGGATTTTGTTCATTCTGATAGCGATGAACTTTATTTGAAGTTCATTTGAAACATTCGGAATTTGTTCATTCTGATAGTGATGAACTTTATTTGAAGTCGATTTGATACACTCGGATTTTGTTCATTCTGATAGTGATGAACTTTATTTGAAGTCGATTTGATACACTCGGAATTTGTTCATTCTGATAGCGATGAACTTTATTTGAAGTTTATTTGTTAGACTCGGATTTTGTTCATTCTGATAGTGATGAACTTTATTTGAAGTCGATTTGATACACTCGGAATTTGTTCATTCTGATAGTGATGAACTTTATTTGAATTCGATTTGATACACTCGGAATTTGTTCATTCTGATAGTGATGAACTTTATTTGAAGTCGATTTGATACTTTCGGAATTTTACTCATTCTGATAGTGATGAACTTTATTTGAAGTTTATTTGTTAGACTCGGATTTTGTTCATTCTGATAGTGATGAACTTTATTTGAAGTCGATTTGATACACTCGGATTTGTTCATTCTGATAGTGATGAACTTTATTTGAATTCGATTTGTTACACTCGGATTTTGTTCATTCTGATAGTGATGAACTTTATTTGAAGTCGATTTGATACTCGGAATTTTCATTTGATAGTGATGAACTTTATTTGAAGTATTTGTTAGACTCGGATTTTGTTCATTCTGATAGTGATGAACTTTATTTGAAGTCGATTTGATACACTCGAATTTGTTCATTCTAAAAGCGATGAACTTTATTTGAAGTCGATTTGATACACTCGGAATTTTACTCATTTTGATAGTGATGAACTTTATTTGAAGTTTATTTGTTAGACTCGGATTTTGTTCATTCTGATAGTGATGAACTTTATTTGAAGTTAATTTGATACACTCGGAATTTGTTCATTGTTCATTGTTTGGTCTCTATATGGTTTACATTCCTATTTCAGATGTGAATTAAGGATTCCTATGTATTAAACATTCCATTTTTGAGAAAAATATATTCTATTTTATACATTGAGTTTGTTTGTTGTGTATTCTGTATTTGTGACGTTTCTCACATCCCTTGTACGTGCTTTTTTATTCAACACGTGGAGGTGTAGCTAGCTAATCAGGAACTGCTAACCCTTCCCAGCAAATGACCACATTTCCATGGTAGAAGTTCATATGTTCAACGTAATTTCCTGGTTTATAAAAGTTGTACTTTACTTTGGGATTGTGATTTGGACATTGATTACTGTTTGTTCCTTGAATCTATATAAAGACATTCATCAAGTGTCGAAGATTGAGATTGACACCCAAATCCAAGATAAATGTCTCATATCGAGGCATTCAGTTCAAGAAGAACAGAGAAAAAAACTAGTACAGGAGAAAGCCACCAATCTGTGACAAGGTTATTTACACAATGTTATACTGTGTTCTATAAACTGGAACCGAGGTAGCAAGAGAAGGTATGATCCGCAAGCCTATTAATCATCTTGGTCATTGAGGACACACATAAAAATCTAACAATGGAAAAACTATAAAGAGTCATACCGATCAGAAAAAGAAAAAAAAAAAAGAAAAAAATTTTACAACAAAAATTGAGCTCTATGGATAAATTTTTTTCTGAAAAGTTTTTACAAAAACAACCAAAAAAATGAGCTCGCTTGATAAATTTTACTTCACTTATATAAAACCAAAACTAGTAAAACAATACTTGATTGGTACATAAAAATTCTCATATAAACGGATTTTGTTATTTTGTCAAGGACCTTACAGACAAAAACACACTGAATAAATCATTAACAAACTGCTGGCGTTGTGCTTGGTAATATAATTTCCAACAAAAAATCATTGTACAAACTTTGCACCATTCCTTGCTATTTTCTTTCTTTATATGAATGAAGCATAATTTATACAGTCTTGTTAAAACTGGAGGAGAGAAGATTCCGCATAGATATAAAGAGTACGTTTTATCTATTAAAAATTCTAAAATATGTAATGTCATCCATCCTAGTTACCTTGAAATAAAATATATGACTGATTCTGACGTCTGGCGTCATATTTGAACATAACTCAATTATGACACCCGCGAAAAGCTAAATTTTAAGTTCTATGACACACACGTTGACGTTGACTTATAGTCTAGGACTCGGCCTCACTTCCCTGGGTGGAAGGTCACGTGTCTAACCTAACTTGTCAGTTCCATAGATTTAACTTTGCTTCTGGATTTTGATTCGGACGTGAATTAGTATGTTTGTTTTTGATTTCTTTTGTATGCAACAGCATACATGTTTATCCTGCTTATGGTGTATACGTTATGGTAGAACTTCCCATAATTGGATCTACATGCAACGAAAAAACTGCCGAGAAGCAAAATGTTGTCTCGTGGATATCTGCATGGATTTGCCTCTTACTGTCCCTTAAAACTTTTATAGCCATCATAACAATATCGTTGATAACATTGATGATTAAATTATTGCTGAACTTTTTTAATTTTTAATAATTATCCTAGATAAATTTAACGTCCCATAATTACATAATTTTTTATATTCAATCGTGATTGCACACGTTGTGGTGTAGCTAGCTACACAAAAGGTGATTTTCCTTCCAGAGATCCTAGACTCGCTTCCCTGGTCAAAGGTTGTATGTTTAAAATAATTTGCCAGTTTTTACTTTCCTTCTTGAATTGTGATTTTTAGCATGGACCTATATGTTTTATCATTTAATTACGTTTTCGTTTGGATAAATATTTGAAGCCAAACGATGAAATACTTCAAAGTTGACAATCTTCTAACATGATGACAATTCCATCCCAGAGTGTAACAACAAAGAATACGCCGATTTAGGAAGGGGGAATAAAATATGCAGTCAGATTAGTTAAAATATGCCACTAGAAAACGCATTCTAATAGAATAATAAATATTTTATTCGGTCATAAGTATAAACACATTCAAGTACGGAATAAGTAAAATTAATTACAATGTTTATATTACTAATGTATTAACTCTATACCTATTATGACCTTGGCAGGAGAAGCTTCACCTACCGTAGCACAAGACCTTACTTCCCTGGCGTGAATTAACATGTTAACTTAATCTGCCAGTTTTAAAAATTATTAATTTCTTTTTTGAATTTTTATTTGAACATGGACCGGTATGTTTGTATTTAATTATAGAATCGTATGTCGGTTGAATATACGTCAATTATATCTAATACACTTCTTTGATTTTATACCACTGCGGTAGCTCGCTGCGTAAATGGGAGGTCGTGGGTTTGAACTCTGGTCGGGCTTGAAAGCGGGTAGTGACTGTTCTTTCGCCAATCACTCAGCATTACAAAACACAAAATGAAAGTCACGGTTCTTTCGGATGGGAACTTGAGGTAAACAAGGTCCTGTGTCATGATAAGTGATAAAGAACCTTGCTGTATGATGCCATCAGCGCAACGGACAGGCAAAATTTCTTCACTTTCGCCTATAGCTGGCGACGTCTCGATAAACGTGAAAAGTTCTTGACTTGTACGTTAAACGCCATTATTCAACTCAACTCTGATTTTCTAATAGAATGATCGGTTTTGCTATCAAATTACGTAGATTTTTATATAGATAATTAAATAAATGAGTAAATAATAAATAAATAGTTTTTGTCATTATAGGTTGAAACATGACTTAATCACTTTTGATCGTGTATTTGCTGCATTTTGGTATAGTCGGAATTTTCCCAAATATTGATGTCCAAGGAACGACTTCTCTTCTGCTTGTCGATGCGACCATTTCTTAAAAAGTAGGAAAATAATTAAAATTACAAAAACGTAACAGCAAATCATATTCATTTATTCATTTGAGTACATTATGAGGAAACATTTTTATTTCAAACTATTAATTCAAACTACGAATATTTCTCTAGTTTCTGAATTATTTGACATAATAACAAAGTATTATCAACTAATTTAAATATTTACGGACTCTCTTTCCTAGAGCAAGATTATTTTTAACTTAATTTGCCAGTTTTCAAAGTTTTAACTTTGTTTTTGGATCATGATTTGGACATGAACCGTTATGTTTGGTTTCATTTCAACTCTCTTTTCAAGAGACAAGACGGGGGTTCTTTGTAGAGGCACATCATTTATGATGACATGACACGTATGTTATTAATTCTTAATCGCCTACCACATCACTAACCAGCATTATGTTTCTCGACGCTTTGCCATTTCATGCATCAGCAGAGTATGCATTTTGAAGTTTCTAAAATATAACTGAACAAATTTTGGTAGTGAAATGAAGTTCTACCATATTGAAAAATGCTACAGTAAATCATATGCTAACAAACAAAAAAAATAACTTTCATTATGTCTTGTCAGACCTATATAGAATGGAAAACTCCACTTGTTGACTAAGGAAACGAACCAACACAATAAAAATATGACAGTTTACAACAAACATGTACATGTATATTGAACTTACGTTTTTAATTGTTCTGCCTCTTCGATGGTATCAGGTAGTTTCCGATTTTTTGTTTCTGGTAAAAATAAAGCCGCCAACCCTGCACCAAACATCAGCACGCCAAAGACAATAAGATACAGCGCGTTTCCAAAATCTGTTTCAACAAGGTTATTCTGGTTAAAAAAATACAGAAATTGAATATCCAATGAAGTATGTTTTTTGTTTTTAAATCAAAGCTGACATTCCAAGACCAACATACCAAAAATAATGAGAAACCTTGTTTAAAAATCAGTTCGAACTAACAAAAAAAATATATCAAAAACAATCATATCGTGATCGCCTTCTAAGGATGTGCGCTAGCTAAAAGCAACGTCAAAAATATCCAGGACTACCTTGGATACAGCGACAGCATACTTATCAACAATAGAGTGATGGCGATCATAAAACTATATGTGGACCATGATAAGCCCATCCATGCAATATCTTTATGTAAAATCTATTTCCTAAAGGTGGTATAAAACAGATCTTCTTTATTCTTACTTGTTTGCAACCCTGATTACGATATAAGGCTTGTGGCGACAAGATATTACATAGTCCTGTAATATATCAGATATAATTTTATTTTTACATGTACTGAATTCGTGGGGGTGATTGGAAAATTTAAGCCTTAAGGTGGTTATCTAACCACTCGGCAGTATAGTAATACCTGACGTAGTGTATCACTGAGTTTGATATTATAACTGACCAAATTGTAAAAGAACAATACATAAAAACATACATGGCTGCATCTTCAGTAATAGTTGGTGACGTATTAATATAACTTGAAAACTTAGTCAAGGACGTCTTTTTATATCCGGAGCACCCGGCATCACTTCCCTCCAAAAGAACACTAAATAAAATATACATGTCTGCATCTTCAGTAATAGTTGGTGACGTCTTTATATAACTTGAAAACTTAGTCAAGGACGTATTTTTATATCCGGAGCGCCCGGCATCACTTCGCTAGTGGAAGTTCACGTGTCAGTTTCAAAGTTTTACTTTGCTTCTGGATTGTGATTCGGACAGGGATTAGTATGTTTGCTTTTGATTCATTTATTTAAAACAACTTACTATTTTAGCAATGTATGGAGCGATCATACTTCCGACAAGTCCCACCACAGAACCGACTCCTCCTCTCCTACAGCGCCTCTTATTGGTGTTGGGGATATTCACCTTCTATTATAAAATAACTCCAAAAGCACAAAGACACCAA
Organism: Anadara kagoshimensis; assembly: GCA_021292105.1. NCBI lineage: Eukaryota > Metazoa > Mollusca > Bivalvia > Arcoida > Arcidae > Anadara > Anadara kagoshimensis. The sequence goes on along the minus strand of CM037875.1, from coordinate 22,319,542 downwards.
GCCTCCCAATCATTGATAGCGTGATATTTATCCATATAGGAGCTGAAACATAGTATAGAAATTGGTGTAACAACCAATACAATAATATATATTTGTATTCTGCTCTATAACATTACAGAATAAATCCCAATATGCATGTGATGTATATTCAGTCAACATACACCGGTAAAGAAATTAAATAGAATGTTCTTATACCCTAGGACTTTCCAAATCCCCAGCATTTTTCAAACAAAACAAGCAAAAAGAATCTGAAAATTACATTGGTTTTTTTTTGGCATTTTAATGGTTAACAATAATGTCAACGTTTCAGAACATTAAAAAACGCATACCGACCCGTGTCTCAGTCACGAATAAAAACTTTGAAAACTGACAAAAGCAATTAAGCATGCGATCAACATGATCTGGAATGGTAAGAATCTCCTGTTTAGATACCTATCATGTGTGGATTAAAATTGAGAATGAAAAATAAACGTTGAACTTTTAGAACTCAAATATATCAAGAAAATTTTGGATAGGTAAACATCATATTTTGTTAATGGATATATAAAGTAAATGGGTAACTCGAAAAATACATCTATGGTATGAAACGGAATTGTTTATCTTAGAATAATAATAAAAAAAAAACATACTAATCCATGTCCGAATCACAAAAGAAGCAAAGTAAAAACTTTGGAACTGACAAGTAAGGTTAGACATGTAAACTTCCACTAGGAAAGTGAGGCCGGGTGCTCCGGAAGGGCAAACACCTCCTGTTTAGCCAGCCACATCCGTCACAATAACCTTGAGGAAAGAACCATGTAAAGTACCTACCGTCTTGTGCTATGGTTACTGTAAATATTACACAAAAACTAGCAACACCCCCGACAATCATAGAAGTGCAAAGTAGTGGGCGTCTTCCAATTTTATTTAGCATAATATAACAAACGATATATCCTGCCAATTCTACAATCGATGAAATTAAAAATTCCAAATACACGTTTCCGCCCAAAATTGCTATATTTACTGAATATCCGACATAAGACAAGTACAGAACGAACCTGAAATATACAGCAGAAATCAGATTTAATTTAGATGAAATGCGTTTTTTGAATTATCATCAAAACCATTGGTGCCGTGACCAGAATAAAAAGGCGTTGGGATGAGTAATGGTTTTTAACGTCCAAGTCAAATATATTTCACTTATTTTGAGACGTCGCCAGTTATAGGCGAAGCTGCAGAAATCTGCCTGTGCGTTGTGCTGATGGCATTATACAGCAGGGTTCTATATCGTAACACACCTACCGTGATACGGGACCTCGTTCATTTTAAATTCCAAAGAACCGTGGCTTTAATTTCGTAATCCAAGTGCTTGGCAAAAAAGAGTCTCTACCAATTTAAAGACTTTTGTCAGACACGGTCAGGGTTCGAACCCATGACCTCCCACTTACGCAGAATAAAAAGAAACGTTATCACCAGTTAAGAATATTTGTAGATACATATTCTGTACAAAAAGTAATATGTAAAATTCAAGAAATTTACAGTTTTCATATACGTTTCAAAAAGACTGAAAAAAATGTAGATGTGTTGGCTTTCTTAGGATTTAAATATGGATAAAATATAAAAAATGTTCATATATTTGAATTAAACATAGTTCATTTCGCGTATTGCAATATTCTTTTTTTTAAATTGATGTGCGATCAATAATTCAATAATATTCATATCAAATAAAAGCAGCAACCTTTATTTATGTATTAAAAAAATATAACTAAGAACACAAAAAAATAAACGAACAACGCAAACAATAGAATATAAAACAATTATATAGTACAATCCAACCAGCCTCAAAGGCCATCTCTATATTAAGGCCACCTGCTTATAAAGGCCAATAGAGATTTATCCCAATTGTTCTTTATTCATATTATTTAAACACATAACTTGAACCTGTATATAAAAGCCACCTGCCCATAAAGGCCAGTTTTACTGGTTCCCTTGGGTGGTATTTATATACAGTTTTGACTGTAATTATATAGTAATGACAAAATTAAGTAAGCGTAATACTCACCGATTAAAATGTACTATAGCCACCCAAAACATTACTTTTGGAGAACGTAGTATATGTCCACAGGCTGATGTTAATGTGACCTTTTCATTTGGATCTATAGGATCATATACTGCTTCGATAACATCCTCTGCTAGTTCTACTTTGTTCCATTTGGCAATTTTTCTGATGATTGCATGTGCTTCGGCATTCCTACCTTTTGCAAGTAACCAACGAGGCGACTCGTCGATTAGACTTACGAAAAAGAAGTAAAACATTTCAATTATTCTATTGTCAAGTTTCCTATGCAGCAATATACCTGCTTCTCCTGCTTATGATTTATTTGTTTCCCAATTACTACGCTAGGTTAGAGCTTGTTCCCACTCGGGAACTTTGTACAACGAAGCAGACTGCTTGCAAATAAATTGTTGACTATGGAATATTGCAAGCTTAGGCTTATTCTGGCCCTTCAAAAGTTTTATGGCCCTCATCACAGTATTGTTGATAACTTTGATGTCTCTGTTTCCAGGATGGCCCTGGATATATTTAACGTCCCATAGTTCTATGTTTTTTTCAAACAATTTTAATTGCACACGTGGTGTGTGTAGCTAGCTAAACAGGAGGAATGCCTCCCTTTCGGAGCACCCGGCCTCACATCCCTGTGAAAGTTCAAGTGTCTAACCTTATTTGTCAGTTGTAAAGTTTTTACTTTGCTCCTAGATTGTAATTTGGACATGGATTAGTATTTTTGTTTTGTTTATGTAGTACCCAACATAGGACTATAAATTTCATGGATAAGGTTGAATAGAAAAATCATAATTTAGTCTAGAAGAACAAGTTAGGAGTTGAGAAACATAAGATATTTTACAACAAACAATAAAATTGATTGTGCATCAAAGTATGTTTTTGTTTCGTATTGGATCAACCTTTTCCGATCAGTTATAAACTTATAAACCTCTGCTTTAAATTCATACTGAAACAAGGATTTATTAGTAAGTTTTCATGGTTTTAGAACATTTCTAAAAACATAAACTAAAGCTTTTATACTGCTATGGTTGATTTCTAAGACGTTGATTAGATTAATTTTAGATAATTAAATGTACCCATAGTTTCGAATCTATTTGGAACTTCTATTTTCAACCGAATAACGCATTAAGTCGTTTTTATATAATAAATTCAAAAATAAAAATCAAAAAATTAATTTAAGAAAGAAATGAATAGAAACTTCAAAACCTCTTCAAATACACACCCAAAATTGAAGCTTAAATTCTGAACTCTATAATGACTAATTTAATATAGATTATACTTACAAATAATAAAATACAAATAACCCGTAAAATGACGAAGTAGCCAGTTTTAGATTCCGCCAGTTCCGTAACCAATAGGCTAATCCAGCTAAAATAAACTCTCCAAAACACCAGAAATAATCGATAGACACGCCTGCTATTTCTCTTTTTGACGGATGAACCAGTTCTAGACCTGTAATTACTGCTATTCCCAAATACGTAGATCCTGCCATACCATAAATGAAAGCGAATATCCCATAATATAAAAGGTTGGTGCCCATGCCGCAGCAAAATCAAAAACAAACATTAATATCAATGTTGAACAGAGAACTGGCTTTCTGCCGATACTGAAAATGTAGGAAAAAAGTGACATTTTATCGACATCGGATGAGGATGGATGACTGGGGTACATTTAAAGATTAATAATAATAAAATAAGGACACTATACACAATGGTAAATGTAATACAAAATACCAAACTAAATAAAACAGACGAATTTTTAATTAATACAATATGTGTCATGGTCAGCCAGCGAAGGTGCCTTCGCTAAGCCAGTCTGCCTTTCCTCGGGGAATTTTACTGAGACGTAGCCTGGTCAGCCAGCGGAGACTCCTCCGCTTAGTCAGTTAGGGTCTCCCTGGGGCAATTTCATATGCCGGATCTGATGGCCAGGCCTATGCGCTTAGTCAGCCTGCCTTTCAATTATTTAAGGATTGTTTTGTAACAAATTCACAATTATGTGAATCAATATAAATCATACACCCATAAGGTTTTGTAAATTGTCGTAAAATAATTCTATTTGCGAATTACATATTTTTATATCAAGAACGTCATGTATAAAGTGTAACCATTTTTTTAGATGTTTTTATTTTTATAAACTTTATTTATTGATAATGTTACGCTTGAAATATTCAAATATAAATTTCTTCAAATGCTTTTTTTTTGTTTTATGTCAAAATTTCAAGATAGCTAGAAAAAATCATATTTTAGGTTAACCTGAAAAAAAACCCACTGAAAATCATTTGTACCAAACATGAGTAGATGTATATTTTTTAAAAAAAATAAATAAGAAATAAACATTGTTAATCACTAATATAAAAAGGTAAAAAAATATTCCGATCAGAGAACAAACTTTTATTAAAAGACATATAGTCTTTTTGAAACAACCACATAAAAAGTAAACTCAAAATTATTCAAAATAAGTTTTGAAAAGATACATTTCATAGTTTATCGTAATCCAATTTAAGTTCTTGCGATTGCATTAATAACACTTAATACACTAAACATTCGGCATAATTCTATGTAATACATGTATTACAGTTACTGAAACATTTTTTTCAGTTTTTATCACAGCTTAAACATATTCTGGAGTTAAAATACTCTAATAAAACAACAGATCAAATGTAGTTATTTTGTTTTGCCTTTTGCAATTTAGAGTTACTTGTAATAATATTATGTGATTTTTTTAAAAAATGTATGCAGCTTAAGACAAATACAATATTTTGTTTAATTTTGCAAAATTCAGTGCAACTAAAACACGAAATAACAAACTTATAAAACGAGAAAAATAATAAACAATCAACATGTATTGAACCATGAAATTATGAAACAAACACAAAGACAGAATGAGATCAAGTTGGTGAAAAGTACGCTTAAATGGCTCAAACACCAGCTGTCAAATTTTGAGTTCTAACTTAGGTGGCGAAAGGCGTTTTATACTAGTCAAACCTGCCCTAAAGGCCACCTTTATATAAGGGCTACCTGCTTATTTGAGGTCACTCAAATTTTATTCTAATTGCTCTTTATTCATGTTAGCCTTTGGATTTAGCTGTTAAGGGAAAATGATAACAATTGTGTAATGTTTTGCAATGGCTATTTCTTTTCCAAGGTATAATAAAACCAAATGCAATAAAAATAGTGAATTAAAATTAACTACATGTTTTTCGTTTATACTAATATGGCCATTTCAATCAAGATTATTGTGTACATGCGACTGCGGTTGGTCGGATATATAAGTATTGCATAAGAAGAGTTAATATGACAACATAACCACATCAGCCCACTTCCGGCTTTATCCACCTTGCTTCCTTCTACCTGAACCCTTCAGAGTGATTGAATTTCAATTCTGTTTTAGAAAAACATTGGTTTCTGTATAAATGCATTAAGTAGTATTTAATTGGCATTAAGACATCATAATTGAAAATAAAAGAAATAGCATAGGTTTTACCAACAGGTTGTGTATCACTTCTTAAGGATAAGTTCTAGTCCAGCTCAGACCACATGCGGGAAAGTGAATTTCATTGCTGTTGGCCTTTACTGCTTCATCCGGTATCAGTATAATGGACTGGGGGAGTGGTACGCCTCTCTGTGGCATACTGACTCTGTGAGCTTGCACGTTAAAGCCGCCCTGAGTGCGCTTTAGAACAAGAGAGACCATACAACACACTCGCACTTTACATGCATACAAAATATTGTTCATAGATTAATACATAGAGATAAATAAAAATAGTTATCGTCGCAAATAGCTGAAAAATTGCCGATGTGACGTTAAGCAACATTCATCCAACCAACCAACTTCTTAAGTATTTAAGTGGTTGAGGTTGAGTTGTGTCTAGCATGGTAATTTACGCGTAATCAAGATTTCTTCACTTATATCAAAACGGCGTTAATTTCTGGAATAATGGTATAAATCGGAGCAACAAGCGCAACAGAATTATCAGCTAAATGATAAAATTTATAAAGTCTTAGATGCGCCCGATTGAGATTCGATTCCAGGCGGCCACAGGCAACATAATTAATAAATTACATATTATAGCAGTTAAATTTTACAGCACTATACGGCTGTTTCGAAATACAATTTCTCATTAGTAGTGCTTGGACCAAAATCATAAAACCGAAAAAAATTTCCAAGATGTTAAAAAGAAACTCAAAGGACCAAAATCAGCTAAGAAAATACTTTGCATGAAAGTGCATACCTTAGTTTTTTGAGGAATTTTAAATTTTAACAAGCAGCAACATTATATTTGTAATAAACTTACACGTCTGCTAAAGACATAAATATCATACATCCAAATACTGCTCCAAAAATACAACATAATAGCATGTGATTGCAATATCACGTCGTCACATACCATATTAACTGTCAAATAAAAACAAAAATATAATAACTAGTACCTGTAAATAAAACAGCAAAGATATAGAAAACAAAAAGGCAAAAAACTCATAAATTCGACTAACATTATAATATCATATTCTCATTATCAAATAAATTGTTGACTTCGCTAGGTTAGAGCTTGTTCCCACTACGGGAACTTTGTACAACGAAGCAGGCTGCTTGCAAATGAATTGTTGACTCAGGGATAACGCAAACCTAGGCTTATCAAGGCTCTCAAAAAGTTATATGGCCGTCATCACAGTGTTGTTGATAAGTTTGATGTCTCTGTGTCTGAGATTGTCCTGAATATATTTGACGTCCCATAGTTCCATGTTCCTTTAACACAATTTCGATTGCGGGTGTAGCTAGCTAAACAAGAGGGGGTAACCCTTCCGGAGCACCCGGCATCACTTCCCTGGTGGAAGATTTTGTGTCTAACCTGACTTGTCAGTTCTAAAGTTTTGATTCTTCAACTTTAACATTAATTATTGTATATATTTCTATGTAATGAAACATTTTATTCTTGTCGAAATTATTCTACATGTATATTAGCTTCTCTAAAATGATAACCATCAAAGTCCAAGTTTAAATTACGATGAAAACTAAAACTGTGAAATTAAGTAAAGCACGTGAACTTCAACCAGGGATATGAGGTAGTCCTTCGGAAAGATAAAAACACTAATCAGCTAGTTTCACCCGTGTGTAATTAAAATTGAAAATGAAAGGAACTTGTAACTATAAGACGTCAAGTATATCTATGATAAGTTAAGTTACATTAGGCTTATCAACTATATTGTGATGACGGTTTTAAACTTTTAGGTCCTCAATCATCCTATATTTGGTTCAATTTAAATTTTACACGTGGTGGGAGTAGCTGACTAAACGGGAGTTGCTTACACTTCCAGACCACACCATTTATATGGTGGAAGTTCACGCATTAAGCTAAGTTGCCAATTTTTGAAAATTTCCATTGTTTTTACACATAGGTAAAATGGTTACCTTCCTACTACATTTTTTATCGGCATATATGAGTTAATTCATTCGTTTTCCATACTTTGTTAAAGTGGTCTTGTTGGGAGTGCGTGGAAGGAAAAACATCAAGTTGATTGTTTGATAGATTAACATTTTTGTGAAGATTTAAAAGTATGCCATCACTTCTGTATCAGAAACAACAGTGGGGTAGGAAAACCCTTAAGAGATAAAACAGAAGTTGCCGATCTCAGTTTCTATTTTTGAAAAATCGTGCTAGTGACATTTCTCTTACATCAGATATGATAGTAGTCTGGTAAACACTTTTATCATACACCCAGCTATCACATTTTGTTGTCGTTGTTATATTTTTGTCCGTGTTGTTTGTTCTGATTGTACATTGACTATATGTTTCCACAACAATCTCGCCATCACTGTTATTAGTAACTAATGTTCTTTCTTCTCCATAAGGCTGATAAGAGTCATTCAACGACGCAGGCACAGCGCACCTGTTTGAGATAGAGATTAATTTTTTTTACCATAGTAAAATAAATTTAAATAAATACATTACCACCACTGAACAATAAAACATAGTATCATTTCCAACTCAAAATTTGTCAGCTGTCATCAAAATATTTTGATGTCTCTGCATCAAAAATACTATAAAATGTCTGACGTCCCGTTCCATGTTCCTGTCACCTTCAATTTTGATTTTACACGTTATACTTATATTAGGTAAACAGGAGATGATTACCCTTCCGGAGCAATCGGTCTCACTTCGCAAATGGAATTTCACGTGAAACTGAATCACCCAGTTTTCAAAGTTTTTAGTTTACTTTAGGTTTGCAATTTTGATCAGCACCCGCTCTCACTTTCCTTGTGGAAATTAACGTGTCTAACTTAACTTGTAAATTCCAAAGTTTTATTTTGCTTCTGGGTTGTAATTCGGACATGAAATAGTATGTTTAAGTTTTGATATGTTGGAGCAATAACGGTATCTGATGTAAATAAATAAATAACTAAATCTTTTGTGTCGTCAATCAAAAACAAACATACTAATCCATGTCCGAATCACAATCCAGAAGCAAAGTAAACACTTTGGAACTGACAAGTTAGGTTAGACACGTGAATTTTCACCAGGGAAGTGAGGCGGGTGCTCCGGAAGGGTTAGCACCACCTGTTTAGCTAGCTACACTTATGATATCATAAATCTAGGAAGTAGATATTACATTGTCAGCCAATCATTGTTAATGAAAATAATCAAATTAATCTGAACCATAAATTTTAAAACTCTTAAAAAACTACGCTATGCTTTATCGTTCATCGTATTGCTTTTTGTGGATTTTGATTCTTCTCTTTTTTTCTCATTTCATTATTTTAAAAATATTTTGATGTCTACAATTTTTGTCCGAATACTGCTGATGAGACTTTTTTCCGAAACTTTAGTCTTGTGCTGCAAAACTGAACAAAGTTAATTAATATTTAAATATTGTTTGCTTCAATATTTCTATCAATTTCAAAACGACTAACAACGTTTTACAATGAAAAGCTCTAAAATAAACATATTTTAGTTAATCTACCTGTGATCATGTTTTCCAAGTGTAAACGCCACCATCATATTCGGAAAACAATGACATATAATCGGCAAAGCAACCAGCATATATATAAACTTCTGATATCTTCCGAATTTTCCCAATGATTCTAAAAGATCGTCGAAAAGTATATTTTTACTTTCATTTCGTCCGTTATTTTCCATAATTATGATTGTTCTGTGACTCTATCAGTGACATGATTATATACAATGCCAAGTTGTCGTTTAACTATAACTAAATGTAATTATAAAGATTTTAACCTTATTTGGACTTTATAATATTTCAAATGCAACAGGTGGAATGATTGTATGAATTCAGTAAAAACTTATATATACATACATTAAATGATACTTTATCATATTAAAGGAAGAACTTAATGTAACATTAGTAAGCGTACGACCCTTAAAATAAAAAAAAAGTGTTTCAACAAAAACACGTAAACATATGGCATTATAGTTTAATTTGAGCACTGTGTGTAAATAAAAAACATATCATTAATATAGTTCTGATATTAAAATATCAAAAGTACGTGTGGCAATTATTAAATTTTTAGCTCACCTGAGCCGAAAGGCTCAGATGAGCTATTGCTATCTATCACCGTCCGTCGTCCGTCGTCCGTCGTCCGTCGTCCGTCGTCCGTCGTCCGTCGTGTGTCGTGCGTCGTGCGTCGTGCGTAAACTTTACATTTTAATCTTCTCCTCCAAAACTACTGAGCCAAATTTGATGAAACTTGGTGATTGTTATGCCTGGGCAACAGGCTTTCAAAATTGTGTTCGGGGTTTGACCACGCCCAACAATATGGCTGCCGTTACTATAAATAGCCAAAAGACAAAAAAATCTTCTTCTCTGAAACCAAAAGGTGCAGGCAAATTTTGATTGGATATTTGGATTCAGGATACCTAGATACACTAAAATTGTGTTTTTCATGAAAATTGGACGAAAAATAGGTTACGCGTTTTTTGCGTAAAATTATGTAATTTTTAAAATGAGACATTTATTGTTATAACTTCATAATGGCTGAAGATAATTGTTTGGAGTTTTCACTGTTGATCTTGTCTTGCGACTTTCTTCCGATTGATGTCAAGGTCAAAGGTCAAGGTCATGTCCCAGTTTTTGACCTTTGATAAAAAATGCTATTTTTTAAACATTTCTGGTGATAATGATGTAGGATTTTTGGTTAATTGTAGGTATTGACATGACGATCATTTTGATATATTAATTAAGTTCATGGGTTCAAAGGTCAAGGTCACAGATGTACAAGTTTACCAAAATAGTTAATTATCTGCAAAACTATGAACTTTTTGTATAGGCATGTATATTAGAATATTGTAGGTAATGGCCCAATGGTCATTTTGATATATAAATAAAGGTCATGAGTTCAAAGGTCAAGGTCACAGATGTAAACAAGTACTGAAATGATTATTTATCTCTAAAACTATAGACTTTTTGTATAGGCATGTATATTAGAATATTGTAGGTAATGACCCAATGGTCATTTTGATATATGAATAAAGGTCATGAGTTCAAAGGTCAAGGTCACAGATGTAAACAAGTACTGAAATGGTTATTTATCTCAAAAACTATAGACTTTTTGTATAGGCATGCATATTAGAATATTTTAGGTATTATCCTAACGATCATTTTGATATATGAATGAAGGTCATGGGTTCAAAGGTCAAGGTCACAGATGTGAATGAATACCTGAATGGTTAATTATCTTGAAAACTGTTCACTTTTTGTAAATGCATGTATATTAGAATATTGTAGGTATTAGCCTAACAACCATTTTGATATATGAATGAAGGTTATGGGTTCAAAGGTCAAGGTCACAGATGTGAACAAGGTCTGAAATGATTATTTATCTCAAAAACTATAAACCTTTTGTATAGGCATGTATATTAGAATATTTAGGTATTATCCTAATGATCATTTTGATATATGAATGAAGGTCATGGGTTCAAAGGTCAAGGTCACAGATGTGAATGAATACCTAAATGGTTAATTATCTTAAAAACTATTAACTTTTTGTATAGGCATGTATATTAGAACATTGTTGGTACTGGCACAGTGGTCATTTTGATATATGAATGAAGAGCATGGGTTCAAATGTCAAGATCACAGATACAAACAAGTACTGAGATGATTATTTATCTCAAATACTATAAACTTTTTGTATAGGGATGTATATTAGAATATTGGCCGAATTATCATTTTGATATTTGAATGAAGCTCATGGGTTCAAAGATCACAGGTGAGCGTTAAGGCCCATGGGCCTCTTGTAATGTATATAAATATGCTAAGTAAAGTTATATATATTTTACTTATTTTTCTTGTAAATTGAACTATTGTTTGTTTAGTTAACATGTGCTTGTCTCTATATGTCTACACGATATTTGTTGTACTGTATACTTAAATGTTTTTTGTCTTATTCTGGTCATTGTATTCAGTCAGGTGTTGTTGAGTTATCCGTCTATTTTTTGTCACTTCCTTTTGGTCAGAGGTTCATTTTTTTATTAGTGCATTTTAATCCATTGTTTAGTGAGGAGATTGAGTTGATTTTTCGGTGATCAGAATTTTAACATTTTGGCTCTGTTGTTTTATTCTGATTCAGCCTACAATTCAAGTACATTTAACAAACATCGCAATGTAAATATTAATATCAACACATCATACATTTAATAATTTCTATAAATTTCCATAAAATCTAATATTTTCCATATTTTGGGTCTTTGTCTATTACAGTCATGTCTTTCTTTCTTTTAATATTACTAATTTTATGGATGAGAGCTAATAGATGTGGTTTTTTTCAAAAAGTCAGTATGGATGAAATCTTCTCTTTCAACATTATTTTGTTATTTAGAATTGGCTTCATTATTCTTTGTAAAATATATGCGAATAATGGATTAATTCTATTAAAGTTACATATGAATTAAGTATTTCACATGTTTATCGCATATTTTAGTGTTTTTCGTGAAACGAACCTCATTTATATATTTAAGTGCACATAAAATTAGATCTTTAGTACAGACCAGTGCCGCCCAAGGACCATATCCTTGTAAGCTATGCATATAGCAAGCTCATCTGAATGCACTACTAAATCATTATCGGAAACTCTAACACACATTTTGACAGTCGTCAAAGATGGTCTCCAGTCTTATTCAGAAAGAGAATATTTTACATCTGGAATCAACCAAATGTGGATTTTTAAAAGTTCTAAAGAATTACTTGAACACCTTGCCTCTAATACTTAATCTCGTGTTAAAAGTATAAAAAATATTTGATTTTTATAGACTATTCACCACTATCCCTTATTCTAAATTGAAACAACGTCTTAAAGAAATTATTCACTTGTCATTCTTTTACAAAAATGGTAAGCCACGATACAAATATCTGATGATATATTTTCGGCTATGTTTGTTTCCTGCATTCCAATGTTATCACGTGATTGCAGATCCCTGTTTTCTATTTTTGTAAATATTACAAATAGCCGATATTTACAAAGAAATAAACATCAAAATGTAGCAGTTATATTTATAACCCGAGTGTAATACATGGTCAGTTTTTACATCCTGTCCTGCATTGATAATATTAAGGCTCTGTAATTGCACTTGGTGTTTTGTCAATGACATTGCATTATACAGCCCTACCTACTTTAAAGTGCATCTTTGTATAGGGTCAACTACATTTGAAGGCCAGTAGAATTGTATTCCCATCGTTCTTTTTTTTTCGTTCGAACCTGTATATAAAGGCTGATATCTGTCATTGTGTGATAATTGCTTGAAATGATTGGACTGACCTAAAACTGAAATTCCTGTATAATGAAACAAAATGGCAGACATCAAGTCACACATCTGTCCTGGCGATCGGAAAGATAATGGTCATAAGAAGAAAAGTGAGAATATATCTTTTGATGATCTGCTTGTAAAATTAGGGACATTTGGACGATATCAGAAGTTTATATATATCCTGATTGTTATACCGGCAATATGTCAAGCTTTCCAATTATGTCATTAGTGTTCACTTTAGGAAGCCATGATCACAGGTAAATTATTTCCCTTTATTTGTTGTTTTCTTATCTTGATATTTATAATCACTAATTTACATTGTGTCTAGCGAAATTAAACCAGTTTAAAAGGGATGGGGTTATGGAACTTTTTGTGTGGAAACAAAGTGTTTTTTATAAAGTAATGAATATGTATTAAGGTAAAAAATGATAGAACATGTATTCAAAGCCAAATTGGTTCCTAAAAGAATTACTGTAAAAATAAATTTTTACGATGAAATTATTTTCGCTTTCGAAGTCGTTCTTTTTACGCGAAAATTAATACCGAGCGAATATATTCTTTTGCTTATTGTGTTCTTGTGCATATTTTAACGCCAAAATTTAATTCAGAGATGTCTAGATTTCATATACCTCTAAAATAATACAAGCGAAATTCAATGCGTCTACTATATTGCAATATGGAAATGTGACCAAATAGATATTAAACCGATAGTTACAATTGTGTGTGTTTTTTACCTAAGCTTGCTTTCTGAAGTTCGGTACTTGTGTTTACTTTTCTGTAAAATACCGTTACGTCACTCAATTCTTACTTATCAATTTTCAATAGTTAAAACATTATTGACAATAAATTCTATGATCAAACGTTCCTTATGGTCGTAAATTAATTACACATTATACCAGGTTTAATTTCACAGCACTACAGTTTCGGAATACAACTCCTCATCAGTAGTGCTTGGACCAAAATTGTGAAAACAATATGCATAGGACCAAAAATATTTTACCAAATAAAACTTAAAGAATACTTTGCATGACGGGGTATACATTAGTTTTATGGAATTTTAAATTTTAACTAACAGCAACTTTAAATTTCAACATTTCAAAAGTTACACTAAAAGTAATAAAAAATCTATTCTTGTTGGCATTTACTGATGGGGGATTCCGAAACGGTTGCCAGTTACTGTAAAATTAAGACTGGTATAATACCTTATTTAAACCATTGGGTCTGTATCTCCGCTAGTAAAGGCCGCGATGGCCCAATGGATAAGACTTTAGTCTTCAAATTCAGGGCCTGTGAGTTTGAGTCCCGCTCAGACCACATGTGAGAAAGTGAATTTTCCTTCCCGTTGACCTTTACCTGGTATTAGTAGAATGGACTAGGGGGAGTGGTACGCTTGTCTGCGGCATACTGGCTCTGTGAGCTAGCACGTTAAAGTCGCCCTGAGTGCACGCTAGTACAAGGCAGACCATACAACAAACCCGCACTTCACATGCATACACACAATTTTTATAGATTAATCCATACAGATTAATTAGATAGTTCTCATCACGAATAGCTGAAAAATTGCTGATGCGACGTTAATCAACATTCAATTAACCAAAATCCGCTAGAAATCCGCTAGTAGACTAAGAATCCCCGACTATATCATAAACTCAGTAGGCAATACTTTTTTATTGTCAGAAATAGACTAATACCTAAATTTGTTGCTAGTAAAATTTGAAAATCCTCAAAAAATAAGGTATACCTACTTAAGTATTTCCTTAGCTTAATTTGGTTAAAATGTTGGTCCTTTGGACATTTTTTAATCTCTTGATTTTTTTTTCACAATTTTAATCCAAACACTACTGATGAGGAAATGTATTCCAAAACACCCGTCTATTGCTATAAAATTTACACTGGTGTAATATGTAATTGGGGTTAAAATTTCTTACTTTTGTTTTTATTTAACTGTTAATTATTTATGTCTTTCTTTTGAAGATAAATGTATGTATTGAAGGAGCTAAAGCAATTTGTTATTTTATATTAAAAGATGTGCTGTACCTGGCATTTTAAACGATACATATACTCGATCTGGAGAAGAAATAGCAGTAATAACGAACAGCAGTGTAGGAGATACAATAGTGAAAATATATAGCCAATGCACGATTACGACAAACAACAGTTTAAGCAATATATCAACAACAACAACAAGTAAATGTGACAGCTGGATGTATGATAAGAAAGTATACCAAACTACTATTATATCTGATGTAAGTTAATACATATTTTACCAGTTTTATTTTTACAGCACAAGACGACCGTATCGGAATACAATTCCTTATCAGTAGTTCTTAGACCAATCTTATGAACCAAAATTGTTATCAATATGTTAAAAAGATACCCAAAGGACCAAAATATATTTTATATTTTAAAATAGTATTATATTAACACAAATACTAGTCTATTCCCAAATCACAACACCATATCCAAAGTATTTTTTGCCATTTAGCCTATCCCGTTAAAAACTTTCACGATGGAAGGAAGGTAGGCTTTCGGAAGGGTAAGCAAGCTAACATCATTCCACCATAGGTGAAATTAATGTAAAAAATAAAAAAACATGTTCTCTGAACGTCAAATCAATCAAATATGCAAGATAATCGCGGATACAGACCCATACTTTCCATAATGTGATGACGGGCATAAATGTGTATTTTCATGCAGATTGCTTCGTGATATAAAGTGGTCTATGTATTTCATAAAATAAAGGAATTTGTAATTAATAAGTACACTAGCAACACACACAAGCAAAACGAAAAACACATTGAAAACAAATGATCGATATACCAATGCCACTTATAAAACTAAAAAAAAACTTTTTGACAGATAAAAACTATAAAATGACAAATGAGATATCACCAGTTGTATTAAGTACTTTTGGAAGTAGGGTTATATCTGTTAAATTTATATGATAATTATCGACCCTCAAACACACATGTTTAAAATACATATTATCCTACCAAATATGAACAAAATAGCTCGGTATTTATATATTATATTTGCATTTCGGAACTGGTCATGATATATGATATTTTATTTGATAGTTGTAATTATGATCCGCTTAGTCACCATAATGCTTATTTTTCAAATACGTATATACAAATTATGTCAGTACGAATAATTGATAAATTTCTGATACATACCAGCATACGCAGAACATCAATGTGACGCTACGATTATTTTATGAGTTATAGTGGTTGTGGTAATTCGCAATACCAAGTAGAGGTTACTGGTACAAAAACCCATGAAATTAATTCAATAATAGAGCAATTTTATCATATTGAGTGTCGGGCTAATTATAGATTAATTAAAGATGGACTTTAATTAGATTTGTGATATTAGAGAGATCGGTATAATTGTTTGATATTGGCCCAGATACTGTAACATTTGCAGTAGTCATTTTAGGCGCTTACCCTTCCGGAGCGCCCGACCTCATTTCCCTGATGGAAGTTCATTGTCCTACTGATTTTTTATTCCCTAGATAATATTCCATTATTACTTATTAATTAACTAAATTGCATGCAAATAACAATATTATAAATACAAATCATTTCAATGTTAAAGTAGTGCCAGGTTTATATTGTCATTTTAATACTGTAGCACGTGTCTATTTGTTTTAGGATTGTGATTTGGACATGGATTTGTTTGTACCTTTTTGATGTATGAGTCTCTTTAAATAAAAAACCCTCTCGTTTACCATATTCATAAACAAGTATTGAGTACAAGCTTACTAAAGGATCGTTATTACAACGACGCACGCATCTTTCCAAGATTATAGTTTCTTTCGTAGCAAATGAAGGACAAAACATCAACGGTTTTTAAATTAAAATCGACAACCAACCCTCAAATAGAATTGATTAAAATAACTATATTAAATCATGTACGAATCACAATCCAGAAGCAAAGTAAAAACTTTTGAACTGACACGTTTTACAAAATATTGTAAAAATACATAAATATTTATTATACGTTAAAAGTCGGGATTATTTTGTCTACCGGACCAAGCTGGGCACATTTATCTACCCAACATTTTGCCACCACTTTCTCAAAAACTATTTGGCAGATGTTTATGAACTTATCCTTGGAGTAAATGTGCAATTTGCTATTTGTATATTGATAATACATATTGTTTGGGGGTTTGCAGTGGGGTTATTTGGGCACACTACAAGTAGTAGACATTCCATTTCAATTCTAAGTTATTATTTTTATTTTTTTATTTTGTTATGCCATACTCTTTGTGATATTAGGTATTGTCAAGTAAAATATTCGACTATATATACTTTTTTATTTTTGTCGGGTTCAAACTGTACAGTTGATTTATTCATTCAAGTTTAATTTATAAATCATTTTGAATATTTGCAGTTCAACCTTGTATGCGACAATGTGGTTCTTCAGTCACATGCAATGATGTTATCGTTTTGTGGAGCGTTGTTTGGGGGTGTAACACTTATGCCTCTGGCTGATATGTGAGTATAGATAACATTTATACCAGTTTAAATTTAATATTATATTTATATTTTTACATCGTCTTTGGACGCACATGTACTCTAAAACTCTCATATAGTTATTAAATCATCCCATTGGAATCCATTGTCATTACATTTTATACCAGTACAAAGTTTGGAGTTTGAAACAAATCTATTTGCATGTCTACTTGCTGAAGGTCATTGTGAGGAAAGATATATCCAGTTCAACATCGTCTTTGGATGTCATTTATACATCTTTACCTCAAAATATGCATATAATTTTTCAATCATCCAATTGAAATCTATTGACATTCCATCCTATACTTGTATAAAGTTGGGAGTTTGAAATAAAACACAGAAGATCTATTTTTCCAGTTGAACATTGTCTTAAGATGTCATCTTTACATCTTCATTTCAAAGCATCCTTAGAGTTATAGATTCACCTCATTAAATACTAACTGACATTTGACTTTATATCCTATGTCCGTTCGAAGAAAAAGGCTTATACGTTTTTGCCTTTTTTAATGAAGATTCACGGTTTTCTCATCCTATTGCTGTTTTATTTAATACTTCAGAACCAAACGTTTATAACTTAACTAGGTTTTAAATCATCCAGCTAAACAAGCTGCTTAATATTTATGTGTGTTTGTAGATTTGAATGAAAAAATTTATTTGCATTACTGAAAGTTGATTGCTTTCTCAGCCTAATGCAGTTGTATTTAATGCTCTTAAAATCTTAACAAGTTTAAAATCAACCAACTCAGCTCGCTTGTTTAATATTTACATATGTGTTTGTAGCTTTGGACGAAAGAAAATTATTTGCATTGCACTAGCGATGATGTTTGTTTCCAATATTGCACTTGTCTGGGTACCGAATATTTGGTGTTATATCCTGTTCTCTTTTCTTTATGGTATGTCAGGACCAGCTTACTGGGGACTAGCTATAGTTACAGGTATGTTATGATGGATAATGGTATAAAGGTGCTAACCCCTACCGGAAAATCCGTCCTCATGTCTCTGGTGGAGGTTCACGTGTTAAACTTAATTTGCCAGTTTGAAAAGTTGTAATTTTTCTTTAAGAATTGTGATTTGGACATAGATTGGTGCATTTGTTTTTCACAAGAATGAAGTTTCTAAACAAAATTCTTGTAAGCTTATCAAGTCTGATTGGATATATTCATCTAGCCAATCACTTCTATAGAACGAGGTGTATATTGATAGGGACCGAGATGTTGAAAGTTATCTGTTTCAAAGTGAAAAAATAAAAACAATCATATATGTGCTAGGCGGACATGGTCCAGTGGACTGTCACTAACTTCCGAAGTCAAGGGTCGTGGGTTCAAACCTCACTCAGGACTTGGAAATTTTCTTAGATAATTTTTATCTCCTGCCCATAGAAGAGCCGTAAAGAGCTCATTACCAGAATAGTCCCTCAGATTCAAAACCGAGGTCCTGTGTCTCAGTACATGCTAAAGACACATCGAAAAATGGTAGGCGACCTGTGGCCGCTACAGAGGACGCTTACAACTAGAAGCGAATGAAACATACTGAGTAAGAAAATAAGATAAGATAAGATGTGCTGACGCATTTCGAAACACATCGACATGATAAAATAAAGATAAAATAAAGACATGGCATAAATGGTTTCAGGAAACAGTAGTAGGCAATGTATTTAAAGTTAAATGTACAGCCAAACGAACATAAAATATATATTTTATGCAAGCAAACCACTCCATGTTTAAATCACAATACCGAAAGCAAGGTACAATTTTGAAAACCGGTGAATTAGGTTAAAAACTACTTTCGCTGCGACATGGCACCGAGTGACATTGAAACTATTTGTAAAATGAAGTACTTACATATTGTATGGTGTCACATACTACCAAGTCTATCTCTCTCTTGACTTCTTGAACGATGTCAAAATTTTACCGCTCTTTGTACTTTCAATACAGTTTTTGGAACGATTACTCTATGAAGTTTGTGGACATCTAAATGAAAAATAATAACATAAAATGTCTGTCAGTGACTTTCTATAACAAAATCTAGCTTAATCAAAGTAAAACATTGCATTTAGACTTATTACATCTTTATTTCAAAATTAGTATCTAGTTTCTAAGACCTTCAGTCCCGATAACCCTAATCCAACACCTACACCGCAGATGGTAGTGGTACAATTTACTTTATTTTAAAAGCCATTCTACTCATTTAGGGAATTACCAAAATTATTGTTAGTACATTATCTATATTATTATTATTATTATTATAAAAGTTGATTCGCTAATTTTTGAAAACTATTTGTATATTTGTGTATTTTCAAATAGCCCTTGAACTTGTTCATCCGTCAAAGAGGGAGCTAGCTGGCGTATCAATCAACTATTTCTGGTGTCTAGGAGAGTTTATCTTAGCTGGACTAGCGTATTGGTTACGTAACTGGAGACATCTACAATTAGCTACTTCCATTCCATTTGGGTTGTTCATCGTTTACTATTTGTAAGTATCTTGTATCTAGTTCTGAAACCTCCTGTATAACAGTATGCAGTTACCTCAGCAATTTTTTTCGATTTTGTGTGTGAACATTACTCCATTGTAAAAAAAAGATAAAATGCTAAACGTTAATATTGTTTATATTTTAAATTAACTAATTATGACTTTAAAGTTATTTTTTCACATAAAAGAAAAAACCTTCTATGTTTATATAAATTGTTTCGTAGTACATTCATTATTAAAAAGGTTATTTTCTAATTTATACATAAAGCTTGCATTTCGTCGCTCAGTGATATCCTACGCAACAAATACTGTATTTGTTCATTGCTGAATCATCACATTGCACTCATTTAAGTAAATTTATGACGTTCATCAGCATATCACGTGATGAACCATTATGTGTGCAAGGAATATTTTTGCATTTGATATGGAATCGCATCATATCTTGTCGTAAAACTAAGTACTTCTGTGAATTTATCTCGTTAACGTTTCTCGTTGTACTTAAAACTATAGGGTATAAATAGAGTGTCTCTCTTTTGAAATCCATTTTATTATGATTTTATATCACTTCTTTTCTGTTCACAATTTCTGTTTAATCTCGTAATAATTTATAAGTTTTAGTGTTTTTTAACAATAAGAATTATTCGTATTTGTTCAAGTCTCCTAGATGAATCTCCAAGATGGTTACTGGCAAAAGGCAGAAAGAAGGAAGCACAACTTATAATAAAGAAAATAGCAAAGATGAACAATGTAGCAATATCAGAAGACGAGGTCCAATCTGTATGTGATCCCACAGAACAAAATAAAAGTGTATCCATGTTAACCAGCTGTCGATATGTCCTTAGGTCTTTTAGAGTATCATCCTGGGTTGCCATTGTATATTTTAATATGTGAGTATTAATTGACTTACAATTATGTAAAGCATGCAACTTTGAATTCGTATTTGGATGGCATCCTAGTGTAGGTAAAATAATTTTCAGTTTAGTTTCGATATACCCTAAAATATTGTAGTCGTTGCTAATTAAATTATTATTGTTTTCCATATAAAATTACGATTGATTTTATGTCATTTATCAATCAAAAACAAACATATCATTTTATATCCAAATCAAAATCCCAAAAGCAAAGCAAAAACTACAAACTCGCTAAGTGAGTTTTGCACGTACTATTTTTTTTATAAAGTGAGACCTATTGCACTCAATGGGTAAGCGTCTCTTGTTCAGCTAGCTAGATCATATTTCAATTTATGAAGACTCTTAGCCCTTAGGGCATTTAAATCGAAAACGTAACGAGACCAGACCCTCCGTAAGGGTAAGCACCTTCAGTTCAGCAAGCTTCATGATGAAGTAAGATATAAATTTTGGTAGATTTTTTTAATACACAGAGTTTCTTGCTAAATATGATAATGAGATGTACATTGTTCTGATATAATATCCAGGTTACATGCATGTGTATTTAATCCATTGTAATGAAAAAATTATGACTTGCTGATATTTCCCTTAAGTTGTATTCTGGCTAATATTGCATGTTATCTAGGCGTACATTTTTACACCTATCAACAAAAATACAAATGACACATTACGCTAACAAAATAGAGCCACCCTTTAATAATTAATTAATATATGGAACACCATACTAACTTCATATGACATGAGAGTTAGAGAACTAAAATGATCTCGACTACTAAAAATATCGAAACCGAGTAAAATACTACAACTAGAGCGATGCTGGTCACATCAAGCCCATAAGTGTTTACCAAATAATAATTATGATTTTTGTATTCTGTATACGGTTCTTATTTTAGGCTCGCAATTTACATAGGATACGTGGGAATATCGCTCAATATAGGACTGCTTAGTGGAAACATTTACATCAACTATTCCATATCGTGCCTTGTGGAGTTGATTGGATACATGATATGTCACTTACTGTTAAATAGAATAGGAAGACGTCCTTTACTATGTTCCTCAATGATTGTCGGAGGTGTGGCCTTGCTTTGTGCGGTATTCGTAGTAATTATGTTCAAGGATGGTGAGTAGAGAATATATCAAATACAAACATTCTAATTCATGTCTGAATCACAATCCAGAAGCAAAGTGAAAATTTAGAACTGACAAGTTAGGTTAGACACTTTCGCCAAGGGGGTAAGACCGGGTGCTCCGGAAGAGTACACACTCCCTGTTTAGCTGGCTCCAACCCCCATGTGTGCAATTAAAATTGTGTGAAAGGAACATGAAACTTTGGGACATCAAATATATTCAAAGCCTTCCTGAACACAGAGACATCAAACTTATCAACAATACTGTGATGACAGACATAAAACTTGTTGAGGGTCTTGATAAGCCTAGGCTTGCAATATCCATGGGTCAACATTCCTTTGCAAGCAACTTAGTTTGTTGCACAAAGTCCCCGTAGTGGGAACACGATTTATCATAGCGTATTAATTGAGAAACAAATACACCATAAGCAAGATATATACAGACAAAGCATAAAAAAGACCAATGACCAATTGTCCTTATAAAGCGTCATTGCGATGAACATTGGATCAGAAAGAGCAATGCTTATCTACTGAATAAACTGAATTCCTTTGATTTTTTGATAATCATCTTTTATTTGTTTTTATTTATTATCTTGAATTAATGTATTTATACAAGTTAAAACAAAAAAAAAATCACACTTTTATTCAGCGGTTAAAAAAGTAATTAAACAAGTTTGGAAGCTGCTGTATATATGATTCCATCTTTAACGTCGTTGAAGAGACTTTAAATTATTTGCTACATATAAATATGGAGACAGTAGATTAATTTAAGAATGCGTTCCTTTGAAAAATATATACTTTAAATGTAAAAAAAAACATTTTAACCAAAAATAATGTTTTCAACATTGCTTTTTTGAATACATTTTCTTGGTTCTGTCGCCTGCGTAAATGTTAATCAGAAATCCTTACATTAAAGAGAGGCACTATTAAACATAAAGAACGTATTTAGTATCACAGTACTTTAGGTGAGCAAAAAATGTAAAAATCGACCGTGGTTGAGAAGATCAAGCAGAATTTGAAACAAAGTATTCAAAATTTTTATGTTAAACTCAAAGGAGTTTAAAACTCTATCAGAAAATGGAAAATTTGGGGAAAATTACACCGTTACCATTTTTATTGATGTCTGTCTTCTTGAGAGAGATCGCGTTTCAATATGGCGCCGTATTGCGGGGAAAGTCACCTGAAATTGACACAGATTGTTCAACTCACCAGTATAAGTATTATTGTGTTGGATTAATGATTTTTTGTTGTTTGATTGATTTAAGAATTATATACAGACGTTGTCTATAGTGAAAGCTTCAGGCTGCAAAAAAGTTGCGAGTTCTATTTAAATATCTTATGCCTTGAAGCCAGCCGTTTTCTACCCACTGACCATTTTGATAATATAGTAATATTAGGTTATCAATGTAGACTGTGATAATGCAACAATGTTGCCAGTTAGGAAAATTTTATTACTGTTGTGTATATGTGTTTGCTGTATGAACTGTTAAAATTATAAAAATGAACCACCTTGTAGTTTTCCAAGCTATATTTGTCCAACGTTTCAGCAGATGTTGTTGAATTTTTGGAAAGAATACCAAGAGTGATAAATGTTTATGTATATATTTCTGTATCCTAAGCACACTGATGACTGGGTAAAATTTTTGTTTGGTATGCTGTATTTTAAATAAGTGCTGTGTTTTGTTGTGTTGAAAATTTAATGAAAAATTGTTATTATAATTTATTATCTATTCAAATGTTACTGTTTAGAATTGTTAACTTGCAATTTAAAATCTTTGTAAATTGACACTAGAACATTCAAACTGTCACAGTGGTTAGTGTGGTTATTGTGTGGAAGGAACATGAAACTTTGGGACATCAAATATATTCAAAGCCTTCCTGAACACAGAGACATCAAACTTATCAACAATACTGTGATGACAGCCATAAAACTTGTTGAGGGTCTTGATAAGCCTAGGCTTGCAATATCCATGGGTCAACATTCCTTTGCAAGCAACTTAGTTTGTTGCACAAAGTCCCCGTAGTGGGAACACGATTTATCATAGCGTATTAATTGAGAAACAAATACACCATAAGCAAGATATATACAGACAAAGCATAAAAAAGACCAATGACCAATTGTCCTTATAAAGCGTCATTGCGATGAACATTGGATCAGAAAGAGCAATGCTTATCTACTGAATAAACTGAATTCCTTTGATTTTTTGATAATCATCTTTTATTTGTTTTTATTTATTATCTTGAATTAATGTATTTATACAAGTTAAAACAAAAAAAAATCACACTTTTATTCAGCGGTTAAAAAAGTAATTAAACAAGTTTGGAAGCTGCTGTATATATGATTCCATCTTTAACGTCGTTGAAGAGACTTTAAATTATTTGCTACATATAAATATGGAGACAGTAGATTAATTTAAGAATGCGTTCCTTTGAAAAATATATACTTTAAATGTAAAAAAAAACATTTTAACCAAAAATAATGTTTTCAACATTGCTTTTTTGAATACATTTTCTTGGTTCTGTCGCCTGCGTAAATGTTAATCAGAAATCCTTACATTAAAGAGAGGCACTATTAAACATAAAGAACGTATTTAGTATCACAGTACTTTAGGTGAGCAAAAAATGTAAAAATCGACCGTGGTTGAGAAGATCAAGCAGAATTTGAAACAAAGTATTCAAAATTTTTATGTTAAACTCAAAGGAGTTTAAAACTCTATCAGAAAATGGAAAATTTGGGGAAAATTACACCGTTACCATTTTTATTGATGTCTGTCTTCTTGAGAGAGATCGCGTTTCAATATGGCGCCGTATTGCGGGGAAAGTCACCTGAAATTGACACAGATTGTTCAACTCACCAGTATAAGTATTATTGTGTTGGATTAATGATTTTTTGTTGTTTGATTGATTTAAGAATTATATACAGACGTTGTCTATAGTGAAAGCTTCAGGCTGCAAAAAAGTTGCGAGTTCTATTTAAATATCTTATGCCTTGAAGCCAGCCGTTTTCTACCCACTGACCATTTTGATAATATAGTAATATTAGGTTATCAATGTAGACTGTGATAATGCAACAATGTTGCCAGTTAGGAAAATTTTATTACTGTTGTGTATATGTGTTTGCTGTATGAACTGTTAAAATTATAAAAATGAACCACCTTGTAGTTTTCCAAGCTATATTTGTCCAACGTTTCAGCAGATGTTGTTGAATTTTTGGAAAGAATACCAAGAGTGATAAATGTTTATGTATATATTTCTGTATCCTAAGCACACTGATGACTGGGTAAAATTTTTGTTTGGTATGCTGTATTTTAAATAAGTGTTGTGTTTTGTTGTGTTGAAAATTTAATGAAAAATTGTTATTATAATTTATTATCTATTCAAATGTTACTGTTTAGAATTGTTAACTTGCAATTTAAAATCTTTGTAAATTGACACTAGAACATTCAAACTGTCACAGTGGTTAGTGTGGTTATTGTGTGGAAGGAACATGAAACTTTGGGACATCAAATATATTCAAAGCCTTCCTGAACACAGAGACATCAAACTTATCAACAATACTGTGATGACAGCCATAAAACTTGTTGAGGGTCTTGATAAGCCTAGGCTTGCAATATCCATGGGTCAACATTCCTTTGCAAGCAACTTAGTTTGTTGCACAAAGTCCCCGTAGTGGGAACACGATTTATCATAGCGTATTAATTGAGAAACAAATACACCATAAGCAAGATATATACAGACAAAGCATAAAAAAGACCAATGACCAATTGTCCTTATAAAGCGTCATTGCGATGAACATTGGATCAGAAAGAGCAATGCTTATCTACTGAATAAACTGAATTCCTTTGATTTTTTGATAATCATCTTTTATTTGTTTTTATTTATTATCTTGAATTAATGTATTTATACAAGTTAAAACAAAAAAAAATCACACTTTTATTCAGCGGTTAAAAAAGTAATTAAACAAGTTTGGAAGCTGCTGTATATGATTCCATCTTTAACGTCGTTGAAGAGACTTTAAATTATTTGCTACATATAAATATGGAGACAGTAGATTAATTTAAGAATGCGTTCCTTTGAAAAATATATACTTTAAATGTAAAAAAAAACATTTTAACCAAAAATAATGTTTTCAACATTGCTTTTTTGAATACATTTTCTTGGTTCTGTCGCCTGCGTAAATGTTAATCAGAAATCCTTACATTAAAGAGAGGCACTATTAAACATAAAGAACGTATTTAGTATCACAGTACTTTAGGTGAGCAAAAAATGTAAAAATCGACCGTGGTTGAGAAGATCAAGCAGAATTTGAAACAAAGTATTCAAAATTTTTATGTTAAACTCAAAGGAGTTTAAAACTCTATCAGAAAATGGAAAATTTGGGGAAAATTACACCGTTACCATTTTTATTGATGTCTGTCTTCTTGAGAGAGATCGCGTTTCAATATGGCGCCGTATTGCGGGGAAAGTCACCTGAAATTGACACAGATTGTTCAACTCACCAGTATAAGTATTATTGTGTTGGATTAATGATTTTTTGTTGTTTGATTGATTTAAGAATTATATACAGACGTTGTCTATAGTGAAAGCTTCAGGCTGCAAAAAAGTTGCGAGTTCTATTTAAATATCTTATGCCTTGAAGCCAGCCGTTTTCTACCCACTGACCATTTTGATAATATAGTAATATTAGGTTATCAATGTAGACTGTGATAATGCAACAATGTTGCCAGTTAGGAAAATTTTATTACTGTTGTGTATATGTGTTTGCTGTATGAACTGTTAAAATTATAAAAATGAACCACCTTGTAGTTTTCCAAGCTATATTTGTCCAACGTTTCAGCAGATGTTGTTGAATTTTTGGAAAGAATACCAAGAGTGATAAATGTTTATGTATATATTTCTGTATCCTAAGCACACTGATGACTGGGTAAAATTTTTGTTTGGTATGCTGTATTTTAAATAAGTGCTGTGTTTTGTTGTGTTGAAAATTTAATGAAAAATTGTTATTATAATTTATTATCTATTCAAATGTTACTGTTTAGAATTGTTAACTTGCAATTTAAAATCTTTGTAAATTGACACTAGAACATTCAAACTGTCACAGTGGTTATATGATAAGATAAATTAAAATGGTATTGTTTCCAAGTTTTTGTTATCAGATGTTGAATTTTATAGCATAATTATTCTGTTTAATTGCATTTAAAAAGTTGACAGTTTATGCTTTTTCAGTATTGTAACTTCTGATGGTGTTAAAATGTCACAATGTTCTGAGCTACAAAATTAAATATTTGTGAAGCAATGGTTTTTCGCACAACTGGCAATAGTCAGTAATGTTGGCATAATGTGATGTGAACCCACGCGCCTATTAACTTTTCCCTCAAACGACTTCTCTGTAACATATTTTCCAAAATTAAGCAACTTTGACATAAATTGTCCTTGGGCAAAGCTCTTTTAAGTTCGCGAAACTTATTGACCTTGACCTTTGTTCAAGGTTACAGTGGCATATGTTGTAAAATCTTTAAAAAGCTTCTTTGCTGATTCGCTTGAAAATGTCAACCAAACTTTACATAAATGGTCCTTGGGTGAAGATTTTTTATATTTACGAAAACGGTTGACCTTGACCTTCGTTCAAGGTCACAGTGACTGTAACGGCTTTTCCCTGAAAATAAATGGAATCGGAAGGCGACCATAGTGAACACTGCCCAGTATTTCTTAATTTGACAACGCAATCAATTTTACCCTATTGTCATGACCGTTGATATTTTGTACTTCGGCGGCCTAGATACGAAAACCTGCTGTATTTTCCGGACATTCAACTAAGATTTGATTTAAATTTTAAATGGTGTTTAAGGGTTCTGGTCCTCAAAAAATAATAAGAAATACTATAAAGATCAAATGTCTATTCCACTCTTCTATTTAGCTCCATCATGGATTAATACCGTTCTAGTCATGATAGGAAAGCTTGCTGTGTCATGCGCAATTGCTCTCATATTCATCTTTGAAGGAGAAATCTATCCGACAACAGTGAGAAGTTTCTTACAAGGTGGTGGCACAACATGCGGACAAATAGGATCTATGATTTCCCCATATATTGGAAAAATAGTATGTATATTTTTCATTCTGTTTACGGGGAAGGCAAGTTAAAACGACGCAGTTCTTTTCCAATATATGATCATTGAAGTCCAATAATTTATATTATGAACTAATTTGAGTTAAGATATATCATTTACTTTCATACCTTCATCATCTTGAGAGTTACAACATATTATTATTTACCCCTGAGTTAATGAACCAGTTATAGGCTAGAAAAAGCGTTAAAAACATATTATCTTCTCCTCGTAAATTTATGCACCAGATAGAGATGTTGACCTCAAAATTATTGAGAGCACGATGTAAAAGTTTCTACTTTTAAAGTTCTAAATACAGGTAATTCAATGGATTCAGGCTTTTATTTAGAACCCTAATTCCATAACTACTATAAATTTCAGTTGAGCTAACATATATAGATTTTTATTCTTTTTAAAGAACAACCTTATTCAAACTGATCTTGGAAGTTCATTAGATCTAGTATTGTTCGGTATAATGATGTTTAGTGCAGGCCTGTCTGCCTTAATACTACCAGAGACAAGAAACAAGAAACTCCCAGATACAATAGAAGAAGCAAACCAGTTAAAAGGTATGTTATATACATATACATCTGTAACAACTATTTATCGATTCATGTAACATGAAACTTAATTAATGACTTTCAAAATAATTATTTAATGGAGAAACTAAAAGAAATCCTGAAATAAACGAAACCTGATTTAGAATCTCAGTTCTTGTACTAGTGACAAAGATAATATTTTAATATTTTAAAAAATTTGTTCAGGCATTTTCAAATATTTACAAAATGCTAAAACATTCGTTTTAATGTTATATTAATAAAAATGTGACTTTTAATATATCTCGTCTTGGGTTTAAATATAGACGATACAAAAAAGAAATATATCACCAATGTTATCAAACAGTATGTAACGATAAAGAAACGCTGTTTGTAAAGTTATACTAATCTTCCTTCGATAATAAAGAATATGTTTTCCTTTGTAGAACTGTAGCGCTGTAGGATAAAAAGATAATCTTACGATTAAAAAATGAAGGTACCTATAGCAATTCGGTTTGGACAGATATAAAGATTCTTCTGTATAGTGGAATTAACATTTAACCAGCGTTATTGATGTATTGATATTGCCTTAATCACCTACGCTACGGGTATGTTCTTCAGGACGATGTTTCCGTTGTGAAAGTTTATATAATTTTCTCTACTTAAAGCATATACGTTTTAGAGCAGAGGAATAAAATAATCTGTTTGTTTTTGATTTGTGTTATACATATAAATCTGAAACAATTGTTTATTGATTGATGTAACATGAAACTTAATTAATGACTTTAAAAATAATTATTTAATGGAGAAACTAAAAGGAAATCTGAATTAAACGAAATCTGATTCAGAATCTCAGTTCTTGTACTAGTGTGAAAGATAGTAATAAGAAATCCCGAATTTTCAAATTTATTCAGGCATTTTCAAAATGCTAAAACGTTATATAATGATAATGTTCTTCAGGACGATTTTTCCGTTGTATAAGATTATATAATTTTCTCTACTTAAAGCATTATATCACACAACTCTCCTGTTTATTGATGGAATAAAACGGTGTAATATTTTTCGTATTACACAGGTACCAATGTAATATCACTTGATTGTGACGTAATCAGTTATCATGCTTCTGATTTACGTAGTGGTCGTGCCTAATGACGTCATATGAAAAATGTGTCAGTCTGTTGTTTATTTTTAGACTTTTGAAGACTTTCCGATTCTTTGAAAAATAATTTTGATGCATTCGGAATAATATTATGATTTAAACTTACATACTGATTATGTCTTTTTTCCTAGGTGATTAATTTACTTTTACTATAACCAAATAAAACTATATTCTTACTTGCGCAGTTAATTTGGAGGTGATTTGTCTGACCTAGATAGAAATCGCCTGTTTCTATATATGGCATCAAATAATATGTACATGTCATTATGCCTCGGTATTTTGAGTTATGTGATATATAGAATCTTAGACTCGTGAGGGTTTAATATGAAATTTATCAAACTCGTTCAATAATTAAATATGCCACTCGCCAAGGCTCGTGGCATATTTAATTATTAAACTCGTTTGATAAATTTCATATTAAACCCTCACTCGTCTAAGATCCTCTATATATTATAAGTTTTCGAGCAGAGAAATAACATAATAATATGCTTTTAGACATTCAATCTTTATTTAGCAAGCTTCAATCTCGACAACGGTTTTTTCGGTCGTGGGTCTAGTTTTGTTTCTCCAGATATAGCAATATAAGAAAATGATCTCTCAAGTGTTTGGTAAAAACATACGCTAAACTAATAAGAAATTATGCCTAATTTCTTTTATTATTACATATCATACCAGTTTAAATTATGCAGCACTAGACAATCGTCTTGGAATACAATTCTTCTTAATCAGTTTAGACCAAAAGTGTGAAACCAAATGTTTTTAAGAAATTGAACAAATATCAAGAGGATTATTTTTTACCAAATATATTTAAGGAAATGTTTTGCATACGGGTGTTTATCGAATATAGTAGTGGTAGTATTATAACAATATACAAATAGATTACATGGTTACATACAATTTTATAAGATAGTGGTTGAAACATGACTAAATCCCATTTGATATATACTCGCTGTATATGATTATCCAAAGCAGTTCCCAACATGTTGATGTTCAATGAGTAGCTTTTTTGTTCTCTTCCTTTGCGCCCAGTTATTTAAAAAAACTGACTTAAAATAAAATTCGAACAAGTTACATTTACAAACTACAAAATTGGTGAAAACATTATATCTCTTTTTCAAAAATTACCCTGGCGATATTTGACGTCCCATAGGTAATATTCCTTTTATTCTCATTTAATTTCACACGTGGTGGTATAGCTAGCTAAACAGGAGATACTAACTCCTCCAGAGCATCAAACTTCGTTTCCCTGGAGGAAGTTTAATTAAATTTTCCAATTTCCCAAATTTTGCTTTAGGATTGTGTTTCGGACATTGGTCGGCATGTGTTTGTGTTTGATTTCAAGGCTTATTTTGCCAGTTAAAAAGCTAGCTTGAACAGGATAAAAGAGTGAATTAGCAACATCACTGCAGCGAAACGGAATTCAAAACTAACTTTAAGATATCATTATTATATTTTACTTTTACATGTATTGTTTAGAGCTATAGAACAGCATAGAGTAAATTATCATATCAGACCATTTATACTGAGTCCATACGCCAGTTTAGTACTATAATTATTATAATACAGTGGTCGTCATCACATTATTATTCATAAGTATGACCTTTTTGTATCCAAAATAAGCCTGGATATTTTTTGAAGTTCAACAGTTTTATGTTTCCTTCATTCTAAATTTTATTTTTAAACACCAAGTTTCGCAATTATAGATAGTCATTTTATGCCAATTATACTGAGACCCTTCGTAACATAATTATTATAATACAGTGGTCGTCATCACATTATTATTCATAAGTATGACCTTTTTGTATCCAAAATAAGCCTGGATATTTTTGAAGTTCAACAGTTTTATGTTTCCTTCATTCTAAATTTTATTTTTAAACACCAAGTTTCGCAATTATAGATAGTCATTTTATGCCAATTATACTGAGACCCTTCGTAACATAATTATTATAATACAGTGGTCGTCATCACAATATTGTTGATAAGTATGACCTTTTTGTATCCAAAATAAGCCTGGATATTTTTTAAGTTAAAAAGTTTCATTTTTTTATTCTAAATTTTACTTCATTCTTCGTTGTGGGTGTAGCTGACTAAACAGGATGCGCTTACCCTTCCGGAGCACTCGTCTTATTTCCATTTTGGGAGTTCATGTGTTTAACTTGATTGCCAGTTTTTGTTTTAGTTTCCGCAATCATTGATAGTGTTATGTTTATCCATATTGGTACTAAAATATATAGAAAAAAAGGTTACGCTAAATCTTAATTAACGGTTTTGTGCCGGGATAATTATTAGCAATTAACGACATTATTTTTGACAAGAACAAACATGGATGTTGTCAACAAATAATATAAGTTTTTTAGATTCTAAAATATATAAAGTACAAACCTACAGTGTGTACACATATCGCATGTTTGTCTCGATATATAACTAGCAGGAAACTTTTGATGCAAAAGTAATCATTTGAAGTTACTGACGACAACGTCAGCATTCTGATGTCGTAAATCGGCCACAAAAGCACAGATTGAGGACAAAAGTTACAGACACTATAAAGAATGACTGAATTAATTAGGCTTGACGTCCCAGTCATTAATTTTTCACTTATATCAGTCGTCACTACCTATAACTATGGCAGAAATTTTGAAGTTTGTAATGCGCTCAAGGCTTTAACGTACCACGCCTGCCGTAACACGTGACATTGGTTCTTAACATTTCTGCCGAAAGACACCGTGGCTTTCATTCCGAAATACCCAGTGCATGGCGAGAAAACATACACAATCTATTTTCGAGTCGTCGAGGAGCGTACATTCTGCTTTATTTACTAACTGCACATTCTAACACTACCCATGAATCAGATTGACCCTCCTTCAAAAATATTCCTAATTAAAGGTCAAACGGACAGACCAATGTTGTGTACCTATATCTTTCCAAAGTTCACAAAATTGTAAATTTATATAATCTGTAACGTCAAAACGGTTCGTCCCAATAATTCGGCTACAGTCCAACCTGCCATTAAGGCCACCTGCTTATAAAGGTCAGTATGTATCCCAATTGTTCTTTATT
The DNA here is from genome assembly GCA_021292105.1 of Anadara kagoshimensis. Classification (NCBI taxonomy): domain Eukaryota; kingdom Metazoa; phylum Mollusca; class Bivalvia; order Arcoida; family Arcidae; genus Anadara; species Anadara kagoshimensis. The sequence goes on along the minus strand of CM037875.1, from coordinate 22,286,862 downwards.
CTTATTATTTTAACCTATATATAAAGGCCACCTCCCCATGAAGAACATATTTGCCGGTTCCCTTGGAGGCCTTTATATATTTTTGACTTACTTTTTTTCATTACTAAGACTATTTTATCTCTAATCATTTTAGTTATTCCTAAACAAACATACTTCAGCTCATGATATCGTTGCATACCCACTGAACTCGGGCAAAACGATGTTAATACATTATTAGATACGTAGGTATTCAGAGGGTCATGCGACCAATAAGCATTCGAAAAGAGATGTTCAACACCATCCATCAGTCACAGCTTCACATAACTAAAGTAAATGATGAATGAACAAAACTCAAAGGACGATTTTGATCAAGAACAAAAAAGTAACAATAGAGAAAGTAAACACATTCTTTTTGATGATTTGCTCTTAAAATTAGGTACATTTGGGCGTTACCAGAAGTTCATATATATTCTTGTTGTCGTACCGGCAATATGTCAAGCTTTTCCAGTAATGTCAATAGTGTTCACGTTAGGAAGCCATGATCACAGGTAAATTATTTTTGTATTATTTTCCATGTTATGGTCATCACCAATACCTTCTTTCTCTTTTTCCGAAAAATTATATCTCTTGCGTTAGGAGGAACTTACCCTTCCGGAGCACCTGTTCTCACTTTCACCTCACTTTTCTTGTGGATGCTCACTTGTTTAACTTAATATGCCAGTTTCTCGAAGTTTTTAGCATTGTATATGTGATTGCGATTTGAACATAGACCAGTTTAATACTTTATGCATTATGATTCAATAATATATTTCAATATTTTGATTTTAACAAAATTTAAGTAGGGATGAATTGTCGTTCCAAAATGAAAACATTCGTGTAATACAGTAATAAACGTTTTTTTCAATGTTAGAAATCTTTAATTAAACAACACAATGTCATTGATTCAACAGGTTTTTAAAATTATAATTCAATTTTAAGCATATTAATTGGCCAAACTTTGTTATATTTGAATGATAAAATTTTCGTAGTTTTTCCTAGTGTTCTCTACTTTTCGCTAAAGGTATTACCCAATGCAAGATTTCAGAAACCACGAAATTTTCACCCTGCAAAAATATCTCCCTTTATAGTAAACGTTTCCCTCCAGTGTTGCTTTGTTCATTGTAATTCCTTACTATGACAAATACAGTTCAAACTTGAAAAGTAAACAAAAGAAATCAGATTTGATATACATTCTTCTAAGGTTGATAGCAATTACATATTGACACCAAAAATTCTAAGATATTGAAAAGATATCCAAAGGACAAATATACAGTAAAACCTCGATTCATCGCCACCATTTGTTTAGTCAAATTTTGGCATTATAACGGGGCTTGGCGATAAATCGGGTGAGGTGGATAAAGAAAAACATAAACAAAATGGATTTTGGGACTTCGAAATAGTTTGGCGATAAGCGAGGTGGCAAAGTTGTCGACGGGCATTATAACGAGGTTTTAATGTATATTTAACCAAATTTAGGGGTAAATGCAAATAAAACTTTTCTTCTGATTACAAAATATGCTTCTTTTATGTGGAAAAGTTGCTTTTGTTTGAAAAAATATTTTCCTTAAAAGCATCCTACAAATATACAAAACGCTTCACATTTTCGTCTCTCGTGTCTTTGACGCGGTATGACAACAAACAATCAGATATGAACAATGTGATGCAGCGAATGTCAGACAAACATTTTTGTTCCTGAAGTTTTATCGCATGACCTAGCTCGTTGTTAAATGATGACAGAAATTGAACCAGCTATAAAATCATGACAGAATTTGAAGATTCTGACTTAGAAAACCTCCGAGGCCAATACCAAGCAACACTTGCAAAAAAATAGCAGACAGTCAATGATGCTTACGAATTTATTGAGAGTATGAAATGTTTATTAATAAAATTATCATTGGTCAATTGGTTGAACCAGTTATTTGAGCTCGGTGTGTCAAATTGGCCCGAGGCCAAAGGCAATATGACACACCTTGGCCAAATAACTGGGCCAATATGAAAATACCTGATTAATAGTATAATATTATTGCTTACTGAATTAGAAATATCCTCGGGGAAAATCCATCAGCAGAGATACTGGCTGTGTGATACCAGTTCACTAAACGGTCGTTCCGGAATACAATCTTCATCAGTAGTGCTTGGACCAAAATTGTTAAACCGAAATTTCTAAAATGTTGAAACGATATTCGAAGAATCAAATTATATTTAACGGCATTATTTATATCAAGAACAAACATAAACGTTGTCGACAAAGTGGACAAAGTACCAAAGCGGGACTTGAAGATCCTGATGGGAGACCTGAGTGTTAAAGTGGGAGCAGACAACACCGACAGAGAACAAATCATAGGCAGACATGGCACTGGAGAGCAGAACGAAAATGGTGAACTTTTTACAGAGTTCTGTACTTTTAACGACCTGGTCATTATAGGCACTATCTTTCCGCACAAGGAAATTCACAAGACCACCTGGACTTCTCCTGACGGCAAGACTGAAAATCAGATTGACCACATAACAATTGAACAAAAGTGGAGAAGAAGCCTGCAGGATGTCAGGGTAAAGCGTGGAGCAGATGCAGCATCAGATTATCAGCCAGTTCTTGCTACCCTTAAGACCAAACTGAAAGCCTTTAAAGATAGAGCAGTAAAAGTATCGCCCAAGTACAATGTGCAAAGCTTGAAGGAAAGAGAGAAAATGCAAGAATTCAAACTTCAGTGCACTCTCCAACCTGCCAGATTGGAAACTGGAAAGAATTAAAAACCAGTAGAATAATCTTTGTTACACCTGAAAGACAACATGCCAAACTGTCCTAGGAAAGAAAAGATGAAAACATAATAATGGCTTACAAGAGACCCATTGACATTGGTCACAGAAAGAAAACAACTGAAAGATCAAATCAACCAAAACAAGACTAGAAAAAAAGGCAAGAACTGCAAGAACATTACTGGGACAAGAACCGGAAAGTAAAAAGAAGTGCAAGAAAAAACAAGACAAACTTTATTGAAGAGCTGACACAGAAAGCAGAGACTGCGGCGGGCCAAAGAAACATGACTATATGAGATCACAAGAATCCTCTTTAGAAAAAATAGCAGACCAAGTCGCCCTGTCAAAGACAAGAATGGAAACACCATTTCAGGCGAGGAAGAACGGAGAGCAAGATGGTTGGAACACTTTAAGGAAACACATAACAGACCAGAACCATCCGTTCTGCCAGACATCCCACCACTAATAAAAGTCTTTGATATCAGCATTGGCCCACCTAGCAAGCACGAACTAGCGAAGGCCATAAAGTCTCTCCGGTAAAGTAGCAGGCCCAGATAGTTTACCACCCGAAGCATTGAAGGCAGATATCCAGACACAAACTGACATGCTAAACCCACTTCTTAACAGGATCTGGGAGCAGGAGAAAGTACTAGAAGATTTGAAGAAAGGACACCTTGTAAAGTGGTGCCAAAGAAGAGGGAGTTGTCATCCTGCAACAATCGAGCGGAATCATGCTCCTGTCGCTTCCAGGGAAAGTCTTGAGAAGAATCATCTTAAAGAGATTTAAAACATCACTGGCTAGACAAGACAATTCGAGATGAACAGGCTGGCTTTCGGCAAGATAGGTCATGTACAGACCACATCGCCACCATGCGCATCATCATCGAACAGTCCCTGGAGTGGCAAGCCCCACTATACTCAGTCTTCGTCGACTTTCAGAAGACAGTGTGGATAGGGATCTCATCTGGAAACTGATGTACCTTTATGGCTTTCCACCAAAGTTTGTAACCATCTACCAACAACTATATGACGATGTCACTTGACAAGTCATCTACGATGGATGGGAAGCTGACAAAACCTTTCTCTGTACAAACCGGAGGCCAGCAGGGGTGCCTGTTGTCACCAACTATCTTCCTTATAGTCATTGACTGGATAATGCACCAGACCACAACAGGTATCAAAACTCGAATACAGTGGACCTTTACCAAGCAGCTGGAAGACCTTGACTTTGCAGATGACATAAGTCTTATCTCCCACAAACACCAAGATGCCAAAGAAAAGTTAAGCCGTCTTGCAGAAGAAGCAATGAAGACTGGGCTCCAAATCTACATCAGAAAGACCGTAGGCATGAGGGTAAACAACCAAGAAGAAGACCCAGTGCAGCTACACCAAGAGAACATCAAGGAAGCCGAAAAATTTGTTAACCTGGGGAGTGTCATCAGTAAAGATGGGGGTACAGATGAAGACATCAAGTGCCGCATCAACAAAGCCAGATTTACTTTCAACTCCCTTCGACCAATCTGGAGATCAACAGCCCTCTCAATAAAAAACAAGATCCGGATCTTCAACACCAGGTCCATCTTACTATACAGTTAAAAAACCAGGGGGGTAACCAAGACCAACACCCACAAACTCCAAACATTAATCAACAGATGCCTCAGGAACATCCTTCACATCAGATGGCCTGAAGTTGTATAAAACAAACAACTATGAAACAGGACCAGCCACATTTAAATCCAGTCTGAGATCAGAAAACGAAAGTGGGATGGATTGGTCACACACTCCGCAAGACTGCATCAAATGCCACCAGGCAGGATATTGACTGGAACCCTCAAGGAAAGTCTAAACAGACTTGACGCAAAAGTATAGACACACTGGAACAATCAGCTGGAAAGATCTGTGCTTAATTGAAGAAGATAGCCCAGAATCGTGTCAAATGAAGAGGTGTTGTTGTAGCCCTTTGTTCCTCAGGGAATCAAGAATAAGTAAGTGCGCTAAAGGCTTTAACGTACCGTGCCTGCCATGACACGCGACATCGGTTCTTAACATTACTGCCGAAGGACACCGTGACTTCTAAATTCTAAATACCGAGTGCGTGGCAAGAGAACAGTCACTATCTATTTTCAAGTATTCGTCAGACCCTACAGGGAATCAGACCTACGCCCTTCAACATACAAAGCCAGCTACCATAGTTTTACTTGTGATTGACTTTTAAGGTACTAAATAAAATGTTATACTTAAAAATCGCGTCTAAACACGTGAACTTTCAGCAAAAAGGATAGTGAAAGTGTCGCCGTAAGACCCGGTAGGGTTTTTACCTCCTGTATAGATAACTCAAATTACCAAGAGTGGAATCAAAATTGAATTTTCAAAAAACATGGAACTATGGAAAGCCAAATATACATATGTACCGGTCGAAAATCTTTTTAACTATCCTCACATTTCCAACTTAAATAAACAAAAACTACCTTCACCTGGCCAATACGTAAAATGTTCTTGTTGTTAGAAGCCATAAGTATACAAACGTACATGAACGATATTGTTAAAACGGTTAGTGAACTTGCAAATTCACAATAACAAACTTAACAATGTGTAAATATATCAGTTGCTGTATTTCGTATAGTTAAAGAACATTGACCTACCCGCTTGACCTTTCATTTAAATATTTATTATGAAGCAGTATATTAACATTACATACTAAACACAAGCGTATAATTCGTCTACACTGGAAAACGTGTATTCACTTTGTACTCACTGCAAATCCTACCCAAATCCCATGGATTAGATTGATCCTCCTTCATAAATAATTCTATTGAAAGGTCAAGCGGACAGGCCAATGCTGTGTGCCAATATCTTTCCAAAGATTTTAAAAATTGTAAACGTATATAATCTGTAGCGTCAAAACTGTTTGTCCCAATTAATCGGTTACTTTATTTTCATCACTATGACTAATTTATCTCTAATCATTTTAGTTCTTCCTAAACAAACATACTTCAGCTTATGATATCTTTTTATACCCACTGAACTCGGCTAAAGACGATGTAAATACATTATTAGATACGTAGGTATTCAGAGGGTCATGCGACCAATTAACATTCGAAAAGAGATGTTCAACACCATCCATCAGTCACAGCTTCACATAACTAAAGTAAATGATGAATGAACAAAACTCAAAGGACGATTTTGATCAAGAGCAAAAAAGTAACAATAGAGAAAGGAAACACATTCTTTTTGATGATCTGCTCTTAAAATTAGGAACATTTGGACGTTATCAAAAGTTCATATATATTCTTGTTGTCATACCGGCAATATGTCAAGCTTTCCCAATCATGTCAATAGTGTTCACGTTAGGAAGCCATGATCACAGGTAAATTATTTTTGTATTCTCCATGTTATGGTCATCACCACATCTACCTTATGTCTCGTATTCTAAACAATTACGTTTGAAGGCTTACTCTTACAAAACCTTAATTCCCTGGTAAAAGTTGAGGTGTTTTAACCTATTTTGACAGTTTAAATTAATTGTTCTTTTTAGAATGTAATTTGGATATAGAACGGTATGTTTGTGTTTGATTTCATTGTGATTGTCACCACGTACACAAATGCATTTTCTCTCTTGAAATCTTTTTTTTTGGCATGGATTTTGAAAATTTTAATACAACACTTTATAAAGCTTTATAAAAGCCAAGTAACGAGGTTTTTCTCTTTTTTAATAAAAAAATACCAGCATGTTATAAGAGGAATTTAATTTTTGGTTAATAATTCATGCAATGACGTTATTAGGAAAATATTGAACGTCCTACAATCCCATGTTCCTTTTATTCTAATTTTTCATTTCGCGCATGGTGGAAGTAGCAAAGTGATCAGAAGTCGCTTTTTTTCGGAGCAGCAGTCTCATATCCTGTTGGAAGATTTTAGTTTGTTTTTGGAATTGTGATTTAAACTTAAAAGCTGTTGTAAAGATTCAACTGATTATGATTTGCAAGGTCTGTCATTTAGACATTGATTAATATGTTTGTTTTCTAATTACAAGGTGTTCAATAAATAAAACATTTAATGATTCGTATCAGCCGTATGGCGAAGAAAGAAGCATAGTAACGAATGACAGTGTTGGAGAGACAACAGTGGAAACATACGGTCAATGTACAATAACGACAAATAACACAAACAGCAATATAACAACAACAAGCAAATGTAATAGCTGGGTGTATGATAAAAGTATCTACCAGACAACTATCATATCTGATGTAAGTAGTATTAATCCTAAGGCTTTTAAATGGCGAAACATTTCAACCTCTCTTCGCTGTTGGAAGTTCATGGAATTTGCCGCTTTATAAGTTTTTACACTTCATATCGGACGTGAGTAGTAGTACAGTTAAACCTGTCTATAAGTCCACCTAAGGGAACCAGTAAAAGTATCATTTATGGGCAGGTGGCCTTTATATACAGATTCAAATAATATGTATAAAGAACAATTAGGATATAATTCTACTGACCTTTATAAGCAGGTGGTCTTTATATAGAAATGGCTTTTAAGGCAGTTTGGACTGTATTTTCCTAAGCATTTTAGATTTTGTCAAACATTCCAACCTCTCTTCGCTGGTGAAAGTTCATGGAATTTGCCGCTTTCAATGTTTTACATTGCCTTAGGGTTGTAGTTAGGAAACTGATCGTTATTTTTGTTTTTGAGGGTTTTTTACTTAACCTACTCTTGTTTCTTTGTGGAAGAAAAACAAAATTTTAGCGAACTTTAAAAAAGTTGTATACTGAAGATAAATTGTTAGCTTTTAACCCAAGGTGCATGGTCTATAGATAAATATATTACATATCCCTAAAGCTTTCAGATTTTGTGAAACATCTAGATCACTTTATTCACATTTGGTTGTTTGTATTATATTTACAAGACATAATTGCTTTGAAACCGCACCCACCCACACACACACACACACACACACACACACACACACTGCACTGTTAAATCTACGAATTATAGTTTATTTTGAATTCTACTTGCCCATTCGAGTAATCTTGATATTAAAACTCTCCACCTTACATTAATTCAAGCTTTCTGACTAATATATTAATATTTTGTGAACATTTACAGTTTAACCTAGTATGTGATAATGTGATACTTCAATCACATGCTGTAATGGTGTCATATGGCGGGGCTGTCTTCGGGGGCGTGGCGTTCATGCCCTTTGCTGACGTGTAAGTTCAAATATAATTGTATCTACAATAGAAGTGGTCTGTATGATGGTTTTAAATCTTGTGGAGTAAATTACATATAATACCAATTTTAATTTTACGGCATTAAGCGGCCGTTTAGAAATACAATTCCTCATCAGTAGTGCTTGGACCAAAATAATGAAACCAAAATTGTTTTCAAGACGTTGAAAAAATATCCATAGGACCAAAGAATATTTTACCAAATTTACCTAAGAGTATACCTCAGGTTTTTCAGGATTTTCAAATTTTGACTTGGAGCAAATTAAAACAGTAGTATATTCTTGACAATTACACACAATTATTGCTCACTAAGTATTACTAGCGCAGAAGAAGTATAATATGAAAATATGAAGAAAATCCATACATCTGTATATTTCATTGACACGTTGACATTGATTATAACGATAACGCTGTGTACCTTCTCCTAATAACCTTTAACGCCTAATGATGTCCAGATTCCATTAGAGAAATTAAAACGCCTAATGAAGTCCAATTTTGACTACTAATGAAGTTCAAAGATTGAGGCTTTAGACAAAAAGTCAAATATAACCGTTCGATTTTGAGAATAATTTTATTTATAATACAAAAATACATTTTTGGACTTCATTAGGCCTCGTAATTATCAACAGTTAATTAATCTGGACTTCCTTAGGCGTTTGACTTCATTAGGAGTTGTTAGAACACTGCCTTACTGACTTGATTCCCATGATTTCCTCGTGCTGACTAGAAAATATACGAATTGATGCTTTCCGAGTGACACACAAGCTGGCAATCTAAAAAATCGAAAGAAAATCATTTTGAAAGCTTCAAAGGTTTTTCCAGAGGTAGAAAAAATAAACGTGTAAAATGTATGCATAGATGTTTAATTGGAATTTAGGACCAGTACCTGAAATATTTACGTCAGACCGGTAAAATTTAGGACCAGTACCTGAAATATTTATGTCAGACGGGTAAAATTTAGGACTAGTACCTGAAATATTTACGTCAGACCGGTAAAATTTATACATTGTAATGCGCTTAGCAAATAACACCACAAATATACTAGTATTGAACAAGATAATTCTGATAATTAGGATCCCCCGCCAGCAGTTTTTTAGTTTATTTATTTATTCTTTTTTGTGGTTTGAAAATATAAATAACTTCTATGAAAATGAGAAAACCAACTCGGGTTAACAATAGGCACATCTCCTATCAAAGTTAAAGTTTCATGAAATAATGTTTCATATTTTTGGAGAGTTTATGCATACAAGACAGACGGAAGGACGAAAACTCGAATTTAGTATACTCCTGTTTTTTCCGAAAGACGAGAATAGAAAACGTTGGTATGTTTTTATCTTGTTATTCCAGCATTGGAAGAAAGCGAGTTCTCTGTTTGGCATTGTTGTTAATGATTAGTATAAATTTTGCTATTGTTTGGGTACCCACGTTTTGGAGTTATGCGATATTAATATTAATATATGGTATGGCAAGCACTACGTATTGGGGGATAGCTATTGTAACAGGTATGCATCAATATAAGGACGGATCAGTAAAGACCATAAGAAAGTAATTTGAAACAAAAATAAGATTGCTACCTTAACAGGAAGTACTTACCCTTCTGGAGCACCCGGCCTCACTTTCCTGATGGAAATGAACACGTTTTACTAATTTTGACATTTTTAACTTTGCATGTGGGCTAGTGAATCGGTATGTTTTTTGGATCTGAATGAAATTGCATGTTTAGGTATTAAGCTTCAGGAGCACCCTACCTTACTTCAGTGGTGAAAGTTGCAAGTGTTACCCAATTTGCCGGTTGTTACTTCGCTTTGAGATAGTGATTTGAACACGAATTGTTAGGTTATTACAGAAATGTAAAAGTCGCGTTTTCAACGTATTTGCTAGTTTAAAAGTTCTTACATTTCGTTTAAGATTGTCATTTTGGACATGGATTGGTATGTTTTATGATATCCGTTGTTAACAAGTCCATTACATAAGTCTCATTTCAGACAAAAAACAAAACACTCTACTGAACAGGGGCTGGGTATATAGATTCTGTTTTTTAACAATTACAGAAAAAATTATTTGAAAAGCTACATTTTTATTGTTCTGGCACAGAAACACACACGATAAGAGTTGTCAATATATTATATCCGAAAACAGGTTATAGGTTTGCATTTGACAAAAGCTACATTATCATTACACTTGCAACCAAGTTTTATAATATTACATATTATACCAGTTGTAATTTTACAGCGGTTTTGGGATACAATTTTCATCAGTCCTGCTTGGATCAAATTTTTGAAACCAATTTTTTTCATGATGTTGAAAAATACTAAAAAGATCCAATATATTTTACCAAATTTGGTAAGGGAAATACTTTGCATGAGGTAGTATAACTTCATTTTTGAGGAATTTCAAGTTTAAACTTGCAGCAATTTTTTTGTTTCTCAAATAGGATTAGAACTTGTCCATCCATCAAGGAGAGAGTTAGCAGGGGTATCTATTAACTACATGTGGACTATTGGAGAGTTTATCTTAGCGGGATTAGCTTATTGGCTCCGTAACTGGAGAGACCTACAACTGGCATTATCTGTACCTTTTACATTGTTCCTCGTGTACTATTTGTAAGTAAAATAAACATGTCGCCTGTTCATGAAATGAGATCAATTGATTTATTTAAAGCATGCAAACAATTCACCAAAGAAATCATTATCACAAATCAATTATTTAATTTTAAAAATTAATTTTAATGTGCAAAGCTGTAAATAACATATCTCCATCATATATTTCTGATTTATTCAAATCCTATTCTGATTGCATTACCATCCAAACTCGTTCCAGCCATTCTAATTTGTTTTATATAGACCAAGTTCAGAATTACAAAAATCATCAATTCCATAACCTGGTTCAATTATTTGGAATTCATTACCAACACAATTAAAAAAGACGACATCTTTGACGAATTTCAAAAAGTTCTACCAAAGTTTTATTTTTACTTGTTAATTTGATAATATTATATATATTATCAATGCATCTATATATAGATGGATATAGCTTTATACTTAGCATATGTTTTATATTTTGCATTTTTATTACTAAATTTAAAGAAATGTTATTTTTTATATAATACTATTTAATCAATTGTGTTTGAGGGTCTTATGTAAGATTGACCAGTTATTATAAACACCCCTCAGAAAATAAAATTACTATTATTATGATTATTATTATTATTATTATTATTATTATTATTATTATTATTACGTCGCCGATTACCCTGATCCTACAATGATATCAGTCTTGATTACTTGAATAGAAAATCTTGAAATTTTATTTGTTTTGTTGCATTTGTACTCTCTCTCTTTCATGCGTGCGTTAATTATTTTGTCTTAGTCTTTTAGATGAATCTCCAAGGTGGCTACTTGCAAAGGGAAGAAACAAAGAGGCTCAAGATATCATAAGAAAAATGGCAAAAAGGAACAAAGTGAAATTATCTGAGGAAGAAATACAATCTGTATACGATCCCATAGACCCCAGTGAAAGTGTTTCAATGTTAACCAGCGCACGGCATGTCCTCACATCTCGCAGAATTTTAATATGGGTTGTTATATTGTACTTTAATGTGTAAGTATCTGGTGCCAAAATTAAAATTAACTTAAAATTTCACTCAGCTAGTGTCACTGGCCAGAACTTATGTACTTATTCTTCCAAAGCAACTGACATTACTTCCGTGATAAATGTTCATGGGTTTGACCTAATTTACCAGTTTTCAAAGTTTTTGTTTGACTGTGAATGAAATATGAACAGGTACGTTTGTGTTTTATTTCCCAATTTTGATTAAACGCGTGGCGGATTTAGCTGTCTAAACAAGATGTGCTCACCCGATCTCACTTCCCTAGTGAACGCTTACGTGTTTTACATAATTTGCCAGTTCCAATTGTTTTATTTTCATTTGGGATTGTGATTTAGACATTAATTAGTATGTTTGTTTTTATACACATATTGTCCTAAAGTTTCTTGCTTATAAATCAATAAAAATTTGCATTTTTAAGAATTCTTCAAGACTAAGTTATGTTCAAATTAGTCACTGTATTATTTTCATATTTTATTTTTTAGTTTCGCCATCTACATTGCATACTTTGGAATATCACTTAATATAGGAATATTAGGTGGTAACATTTATGTGAATTTTTCCCTATCTTGCCTTGTGGAGCTGATTGGGTACCTTGGTTGTCATTACTACTGAAAAGATTAGGGAGACGTCCGTTACTCTGTTCCTGCATGGTCATTGGTGGAATTGCGTTGTCTGTTCAATATTTACAGTAACTGTTACTAAAGACGGTGAGTTTTTTTTTACTTTTTTATTTATTTATTTATTTATTATATGCCTGTGTAACGTAGGTATTGTAGTTTGGCATTGTCCGTCTGTCTGCCCGTCCGTAAATTAACATTTTCTTGTCCGGTTTATATCTTCGAATCGATGACGATAACAAGATGAAACTTAAAGATAATATGGTAAGGCGTTGTGTCGCGTATAAAATTTATGTCCGACTATTGAAGTCAGGGTTACAGATTGAGTTCAAATGTCAAATAAGTGCATAATGTAGAATATGCAAGAACTTTTTTATTTTTCATTTATTCTTTCTCAAATTTGGCATGTTTTTACAAAAAGAATAGTAAAAGGGAGGGGAGGGTTGTCGCGTTTAAATTTTTTTGCGAAATTGTAGTTATGGTTCTTTGCATTCAGATTCTCCTATTTTGTGTTCAATTTTCTTGTGGGTGCAACTTGTCCCACAAAAACATATTTAGATTTATGTACCTATATATTTTAATAATTCTTTTGGAAAAATTATTGATGATGTTATTTTCAAATACGAGAATAATTTGAAACATAGTTTCTACTGTTCTATGGTTTCGAAACATTTTTACCACCCAAAATTGTAAACGGAGTCATTTTCACAAAATCTGCAATAACCAACATCAAAATACGTTCAAAGACACTTTCTGTTATTATCAACTTATGAAATTTTGGGTGTGGGGCGTGCTTTATTAATAATAGTCGAAGCACATGTTAATGTTTACATTTCTTATAAGAAGTGGAATATACGGTGCAAGTCATTGCTCCTGAAATTTATATTGCGAAATTGTGCAATGATTAAACACTTCACGGAAAATTTTGTGCAAAGGTAAAAAACCTCGATACGATTATTACAAATAATTACCTACAACAGTGACTAGGAACAAAGAACGCAGAATTTTTATGCAATCTTTTAGGCAGTCGCCTCTGGTAAATTATGTCTATCTATGAGGTCACAACTAGCTGTTTAGGAAATCAGTTTTATCCTGTCTTACACGCAACCATAATATGTTCCCTGCTGGATCAATGGAAATGTGCAATTAAATGACTCAAAGCTGAAAATAATTGAAATCGTATGCCTTCTTTGTAATAGCCATCATTGGTGAATGCGAGTGCGAGGCTACTAATATATCTGTTTCTTGTTTTTATTGAAAACACTAGTAACGTCTATTGATAAATAATCCAGGTATTCTTACTTATTCTAGCTCCACTTTGGATAAACACAACCCTAGCCATGATAGGTAAACTTTGCGTTTCCTGTGCTACAGCAGCCATATTCGTCTTTGAAGGGGAAATTTATCCGACGACTGTAAGAAGTTTCTTAAAAGGTGGCAGTACCGCATGCGGACAAATAGGAGCTATGATTGCCCCTTATATTGGAAAAATGGTATGTAATTTTTCAGTCTAATTTCTACGTATTAGAGTGGAATATTTTAGCTTTAATTCGCTGTAAAAACTATTTAACTTATTTCGAGTCGGTCATTTCATTAATGGAAGAGAAAACCGGATTATCGGGAGAAAATCACCGACCTTCGGAAAGTGAGCTGTCAAATTTTCTCACTAGGATCTGTCACCATTGCGATTCAAACCTACCAGCAGAGTGTTGCTGTGATCTGTAAACGTGCGCTTTAATTCAGCAATCGAGCCGGACTAATTTGCAACGGATGTACTTCCTTATCTGGGTTATATGCTACATACAATGCCAGGTTATTTCCAAATATTTTAAATAAATAGTCATAATCATTTAAGTTACTGGGTTCTGAAAAATACCCGATGGACCACAAATTATAATGTAAACTTTACATCCTTACTCATTTTGGTTTTATATGTACATTTAGTCGACAGTGAATGTCATTTAGTTTAATTACTTTACTTAGGTAAAAAAATATTTGCTCTGTTTCAAAACTAAAATACATTCGTCTGTTATTATTTCATTTGGAATAAATATCAAATGTTGTATTTTTATATTAGAGTAAATTAATTTTGTGTCATGAACAAGGTAATTCATTGTTTTAATTTGACATTAGTTAAAATTGATTTAAAAGTTTCTGCAAATTGCTTGGTTAACTGACCGATCATCCGCAACCCGTATGTTATTGAAAATGAACATCTAGTCGGTTTGTTGTTTACTAACACATTAAACAAAACAGTACAGAGTCATTTTGTCAAAAACAAACATACCGTGCCATGTTCAAATCACACTCCAAAATGCAAAGTGAAAACTTTGAAAAGTTCAAATTGAGTTAAACAGGCGAACTTATACTAGTGAAAGTGTGCCTGTGTGCTCCAGAAAGGTAGGCACTTCCTATTTAGCTAATTACAACCGTCACTTGTCAAATTAACAGTAAGTGTTTCTTTGTCTTGTTTCATGGTGTTGCTGCTAGCATCAAAAGATACTTCTGACAAATTAATGATTGGACGGGCTAAGTTTCATTTGATTCGACTATATTAAAAAAATAAATATATTTATATTTTTTAAAAGAACAACCTCATTGAGACTGATCTTGGCAGTTCACTAGATCTGATCGTGTTCGGAGTGTTAATGTTCTGTGCAGGTCTGTCAGCTTTATTGCTACCAGAAACAAACAACAGGAAATTACCAGATACGATCCAGGAAGCGGAACAGTTAAAAAAGTAAATATTTATTAATTTATATGTTCATAACTTCATACACTTCAGTTTTGAAAAAATGCAGAATTGAAGAACTTTTTCATTTTTTTGCAAATCGCTGATTTTATTAATATAAAATATAGAAGTGATAAATATTGACAAAATCAATTCATAATGTTCCCTATCCTCATACGGAAAAATTGCTAAAACACAGTTACTTTCATATTTCAACCAAGGGATGTTTACTGAAAATATAAGGAAATTGCTCATAGGAAAAATCCATGCTTGTCAAACCTTACATTAATGATATATCGTTTAAAATTATTTTTTATACATAGAATAAGTTTTCTTCTTTAAATGCCTACCAGGAATATGTTTTCGGGTTGGTTGCTTGCAAAAACCAAAGAGATCCTAAAAAATCAGTATATAAATATAAAATACAAGAATTGTGTTGCATATTATAAAATAATAATGCAATCATAAAGAGACCAACCTGCCTTTAAGCCTACCTTTATATAAGGGTTACCTGCTTATAAAGCCCACTAGAATTGTATCCCAATAGTTCTTTAATCATATTATTTGAACCTGTACATAAAAGGTCTGCCTTACATAGAACTACTGATTCCCTTGGGTGGCATTTATGGACAGATTTGACTGTATATCTGTATTGTACATTGTAACACATTACTTATGAAACGGTTTTATTTTTACAGGACAAATTCAAAAGATAAGAAACAAAACAGCTACACATTAGATAACAAAATATTAGAATCAAACACAAACATACCTATGCAAGAACAGAACGGCAAAACAAATCCAGTTTGTGACCTTATAACTTATAGTAATGCTGCTTTGGATATTTCTAAGAAAAAGTCGGACACAGAAATATCTGATCAAGTTTAACAAAAATGTTGTTACAATTGAAATCCAAAACGTTTTTACAGTGTATATTAAATCACATGCCTCTTGTGTTTTGTTGGTTAAAATAAACTCACTATATTTTTTTTATATTTTGTTGTACCGTTTTCACACATTCATTTTGTTGTCTAAGGCTATAATATCAAAAGTTTTCAACACTCATAATCTATGTTGCAACATCAAATTGCAATAAACAGTACATGTTGATGTTCGTCTTCGGTAACGTTTTGACTATTGCTACATATGGGTCTTTCTAAATGTCGGAAGCTTGCAAAAATACCAGATTTGCTGTTTTATTTGCTGAAAAAAACATGGGTTATGCCTAAAGTAAAATATTTTGCTCCATTCAATTAGATAGAAAGGACCAGATTTACAGCCAACATTGTGTACCAAATAGCTAGTTTTATTAGAGATGTCCATCTGATTTGCCACTTAGGCATTTTTATATTATGTGCATTTCGCAATAACAAGCGATTAAACACCCTAGCCTGAACAGTGTTGAAAGGAAAACAAATGATAATCGGTATTTTAACGCTTTTCCTAACACGCCTTATACCTTATAATAAACTGCGCACATTACAACGTTACAAGGAGTACCAGTACGCCAACACAATCTCATAGAATTCTATGTTCCAATAACTCGATTTTGATATTTCATGTGGCCGGTGTGTCTAGTCGGTATAACATTCTACTTTGCTTTTAGGATTGTGATTTTGACACCTCTGGATGTATCCGTGTTTGGAGTTAAGAAATAATTAAATACTCTAAAGTTGTTTATTAAATACTTATGAATTGTTCACGTGTCTAACCTAACTTGTCAGTTCCAAAGTTTTTACTTTGCTTCTGGATTGTGATTCGGACATGGATTAGTATGTTTGATTTTGATACTACAATTTGTTAAATATTCACAAATACTGTGTATATATAATTAGATAGCTGTTATACTCTGTGGGTACGTTTATAAAATCTTTACAGTCCATCATTAATTATTAGTAGATAAATAGATTTGTCCCAGAATTATTAGTAGACATTGATATACGGAACTTCTCAGCAAATATAAGTATAAATATAAAACTATAAAATAATATTATTATTTTAGTTAGAACTATTCGAAAAATAAAAATGGACATGTGGAACTATTCCATGATCATTTTGATAATATGTGATTATTCAACAAATACAAGTTGATAGTTGTATATAAGCATATTTTAAATTATCAAATACTTATTGAACTGTTCCAAAATATAAGTAGACAAATTAAACTATTCCATAATAATTATCATTAGATATATGATAAGTTTTCATTATCAATATTGTTAGATATACCGCACTGTTTGGCAATTCTTGCATCCAAGAATATAAACTCTATACATTTTTACAAAGAACTTGCACCACAAGTAGTAATAGATTAATATCCACCTTTATCCCAATAATTACAATACATAATAAACTGTTCCAAAATATTAGGATACATATGGAACTATTCCATATTCATCATTATTAGATATATGATATTATTCAACAATAATTAGAACACACCAGTTTCTTGCACCCAAGAATATAAAATCAATAAGAGATTTGAAAAATATCTTCATCTTACATCTTGTAGCACCACAAGTAGTGATACCGGTAGATTTTATTAATAATCAGCTATATCGAAATTATAAGAAGACATTTTGAACTATTCAATATAACATCAGTACACATATGGAATTATTCTATATTTCACTACTTCACAATATCTGTCCCAGCTTTGCTTGTATTTCTGTTTACAATATTCGCCATCTGATTTCTCTCTATCCACCAACCAAGCTGTTAGAAACAGTGGGTAGAAATATGGCATTATGTGTCTGAAACCTGAAAAGAATAGAAAGTAATGTTTAATAAGTATAATATCTCTGTATCCAAAAATATACTGGTTATATTTCAAGCCCCATAGTTTTATGTTCCTTTTATTCGCAATGTTAATTTCACGCGTGGAGGAAGTAGCTGCCTAGTCAGAAGGTGAATATTTTTCCAGAACACACAGTCTCACTTGCCTGGTGGAAGTTCATGTGGTTTACTTAATTTGAAATTTTCAAAGTTTTTACTTTGCTTTTGGATTGTGATTTGGACATGAATTGGTATGTTTGACTTTGATTTTGATCTGTCATTTCTATTAGATATAAAAAAAGCTTAATTTGATGTAAAATACAGAATTTACAATGTCCATCAACGCAGGTTTCACTTTTCCAATCCGTATTCCTTAAAAATAGATTAGAATTTTGTTCGCCTTAAATCTAGCAAACTTATTTGATTATTGTTTGACATATTGATGAAACAAGGCGTCATTCAAAAGAACCCTTCAACTTACGAATATAACAAAAAGTATTCTAGTTTTATAGAAAATTTGTATTTTGGATGCATTATACAAACATTGCCAAAATTAACTAAATCTCTGCATATAACACTTTTCTACTTACCACAGGTTAAAGACCAAGAAAATGCTATTAATATATCCCCTAAATAATTTGGCTTTCTGCAAATTCCCCACCATCCAGAAACCAGTAATCCTTTTCCATTTTCTGTAGGAATGGTCTTCAAATCTAAATGTAATTAAATATAAAAAAGGGGTTAATGTGATAAAGACATACAATAAATGACACTAAATTTCATTATATACCCTTCCGGAGCACCCGGCCTTACTCCCCGGTGTAAGTTCACGTATTTAACTTATTTGCCAGTTTCAAATCTTTTACTTTGCTTCTGAATTTTGATTAGGGCGTAGATTAGTGTGTTTATTTTTTATATTAAAAGAAGGCGCTCTGAAAATTGTTTTTGAATATGAGCCATACCTTAAAATCAAAACTTTATACTTTACCAGTTTGGGTATTATTCGATATGGTCACCTTGTCGATGATAGTGAAATCTTTGATACAAATAAGTGCATTTAATAGCAAGCGGGTAGAAACATTGTACATTGAACGGTGACGTTAGAAGATAATATCAACTTAAATTACTTTTACTGCTCTTTAGAAGAGATTTTTTATTTCCTCTAAAAATCTTCACAACATGGCAGAGCTAATCCAAGCCAAAAATAGCATTTACGTACGATTAGTTTATTTAATAGGCAAAAATTGTTTGCTGGAGAAAATATGTAGTCATTATAATTAAAACAATATCACAATAATGTCACAATATCGCGCGGGTCACGCCAGACAATATTTTGTCATTACTATGTAACAACAATGAGATAACGCCAGTAACAAAAAACCAAAAGAGTGATGCAACACTTATTAGATTAGTTGTTAATTATGTTTAATACATAATTTAACTACACTAGAAAACCGTTTCAATACAATTCCTCATTAGTAATGTTCACTTTTTTACAGATTTCGTAACAGATTATATATACACAATAAGAAAACATAAAACCAGATTGTTTAAATACTTACGAGCGACTGCTGGGCCTTTAGGATTTTTTCTGAATTCGTTTTTCTGAGAGTTACTTCCTCTATACATACAATATGCCAAAACTAAAAGACAAATACATTTTATGAAAATATGGATTATATGCAAAGCTAAAAAGTAGATTGCATAGAAGTACAATTACATATTATACCAGTGTTAATTTTACAGCAATAGACAAATTCTCATCGGTAGTACTTGGGCCAAAATTGTTAAACAATTTTTTCTCAAAATATTTAGCTAATACATGTATATTGAAAATAAGATTAATAGGGAATGGCGATGACAAAACACATAAAAAGTATTAAAGTTACTATAAATGAAGGCTTTTGCATATCACAGCCCAACCTGCCTTTAAGGCCACCTCTTATAAAGGCCAGTAAAATTTTATCCCAATTCCTCTTTATTCGTGTTATTTTAACCTGTATGTAAAGGCCACCTTTCCATACAGGCCACTTTTACAGGTTCCCTTGGGTGACCTTTATAGATAGGTTTGGCTGTAGTTACCTCCGTGAAGTTTGTTAAATAACTCTGTGAAAAGTATTTGCCCAGATAGTACCAACCAAACTTAACGACTCATGGACTATGAATTGCGAGTACGTAAGCACTCGTCACCCGGAGTCACAATGACATAACTTACCATTCAGTGCAAATATTGCCAAAAGACAGTACCACGATAATTCGTGGTTCGGATTTTCCAGGAGAAATTTTGGTTGTAAGGAATACATCAGCGGACAAAATGCCAAAAATCCGTATAATGAAAAATATCCAAATCCTTCGTGCATTATGTCAGCCATAGTCAGTAAGTTATCCTAAAATTTAAATATAGATTAAATATAGATTAAAATTTGCAGTTAAAAAATATATACTTCATTTAAAGCAATTTAGAAGCAGAAAAATATAACAATGGGTATCGACAGCGTACCGCGTGATACCCTAACGTTTGTGCAGAACAATTCATTTCCTTCAGATATGCAATCATATCAGTTCACATTTTCCCCATTAATTACCGTCATTCAGAAGTGAGGCCAGGTGCCCAAGAAGTCTTAGCACCTTCTGTCTAGCTAGCTACACCCACCATCAGTGACCAAAATTGAGAATAAAAGGAACATTAAACTATAGTCCGTCAAATATATATCTAGAATAAATATAGATAAAGGGACAACATACTTCTGAACAATATTGTAATGTTGGCCGTAAAGGTTTTTAAAGGGCGTTAGTAAGCCTGGGTAATGAATAAAATTGATTTTGACATATTTGTCCTTTTGCGAAATTATGTAATGTAAAAACAAATACTAACCCAATTCTAAATCACAATCCAAAAGCAAAGTAAAAACTTTAAAACCGACAATTAAGGTTAACACCCTAACTTCCACCAGGGAAATTAAGCGAGCCGCTCCGGTAGGGTAAGCACTTCTGATTACCTAATGTATGAGACATAATATTAATATGCTTACCTCGAAGTAAAGGTTAAGTACTGGATAAAACATCTGTGTAAGTGCAGCCAGTGCCAGGGTGGGTGGTATGGTGTTATAGATCTCCCAGGCCTTTGTTAAGTATAATAAATCCAACATCATCCACAGATGGAACGATAATCTAAAGCTGAACCATTTAAAATCAAAATTACCAATTCTTGGTGACAACTCGTGACCAACGAAAAAATCGTGGATCATATACCCTGTAAAGAGAAAGAACATATTACATAAAAAGCGAAAACATAATAAAATGTAATAAATCACAAGCAATGTATTGTGGTGTTTGAATTTGTGCTACCAATTAACATAATATAGTCAATTCTGTTTATAAAGGCCACCCAAGGAACCAGTACAAGTTGCCTTTATAGGGAGGTGACCCTTATATACAGTTTCAAATAATATAAATTGAGATATGTCTCTACTGGTCTTTATAAGCAGGTGATCTTTATATAGAGGTGGACTGTATAACATAAAAAGATAGAAGAGAGAACTAAACTTATATCATACCTGAGTTTCCTTTAGGACAAATATTGGTCGGAGCTACTTGAGACTTCCAGTACAAAAATACACTGACAATGAAGGAGAAAATCAGACCGGTAACAGCGACTGGAATCAGCTGATCGTATATAATAGTAACACGATATCCATACAGCCAAGCCATGATGTAGACGGACAGAGATACCACCATTGTAGGGACACCTGAAAGCAGAAAAGTGTCATAAAGAACATCTCAAGGGCCCCAGTTTGTTTCACAATTATTCTTTAACACTTAAATTTACAAAATTTTGAAAATCTCTTTTGCAACTACTCATAAACCATTTTGACCAAATTAAATGGACTGTGATTCGAACATGGATTAGTATGTTTTGTTTTTGATACATACAATATTGTAAGGATGAATTGATTATCAAAATAGCACCTTAAATCATTCCTGAATATCTTAAAAATTATCAAAATTTGAAATTTGTCTGGTTTTATGTTTAAGTAACACCTGGGTTAAGGTAAGGAATTACTGTGGAACTGAAACTGGGACTTTTTACAATAGCAGTAAAACCAAACTACTAATCTTATAAGATAAAAAGATTAAAGATTATAAGATAAAAAAAACACTGTATTTCCTGAATATTTTGCATGCTAACAGAACTTTTCAGATTTAAAATTCGATCGTTTTATAGTTATAGAAATATTAATGAAACTGAAAAACAAGGTGCTCTACTACTCAGTACTTTAATATCCAACTAAATTTCTAAGAAGTTGACCTATAGGATTTGTCATTTTTAGGCCTCGGAGGCCAAATGGTCAAAAGCGTGCTTAGAGATCACAGCCTCTCTCACTGCTTAGGTTCGGTTCACACTCGGAACAGATCCTTAAGTGTAAAAAATGAGTCAGTTTGCTTGCTAGATTAATGGTTTTCTCCGGGCAAGCTGGTTTCTAACGTAATTCCTTAACTGACCGCCTCGATATAAGTGAAAAAAATTGACTGGAAATATATTTCCTAATTGTATAAAGCTAGCAGTACTACCACCCGTTCGAAGTTAAGAAAATACGGGGTATTTACGAAACTGAAAAACAAGATGTTCTTCTACTCAGGACTTTATCATCCAACTTTTCTACGAAGTTGACCTGTATGATTTGTCATTTTTGAGGCCTCGATGGCCAAATAATCAACAGCGTAGTAATAGATCAAAGCGCCTCTCGCCGCTCAGGTTCGAATCACTCTTGGGGACAAATCCTTAAGTGTAAGAAAATGTGTCAGTTTGCTTGCCAAAGATCAATGGTTTTCTCCGGGCAAGCTGGTTTCCAACGTAATTCTTTAACTGACCGCCTCGATATAAGTGAAAAAATCTTGAATGAGGCGTAAAACATCAATCAAACGTATATATCTTCATTGTATAAAAAACCCACTTAATTTCCTGAATATTTTGCAAGCTAAATATACTATAAAGATTTCAAATTCGCCGTTTTAAAGTTTTAGAAATATTTTTGAAACTCAAGTAAAGTGTACAACTACTCCGGACTTTATCATCCATCGACATTTCTACGAAATTGACCTGCATGAATTGTCATTTTGTTGCACTCGTTGGCCATATGCTCTAAAGCAAGCTAACAGATCACGATTACAATGTTTCTCGCCGCTTAGGTTCGAATTGCAGTCGGGACAGGTCCATAAGCGTGAGAAAGTTGCCAATTGTCAGCGATTTTTACGGGTACTCTAGTTTCCCCTGCTATTTCTAAACTTACCACGTCCATATAAGTGGGCCGTAAAACATTATTAAAAAATTGCCACTTTGTTAGTGTTCTGATATACTCACTGTTACATCTGTATTTTAGTATAGTCCCGTCTCTCAATGGCTGTCCGTCTACAATTTTGCCCAATGGCAGGAGATCAAATAAAACATGGCCGAAGATAAACCCGAGGTATATCATGGCGGCATCTCCGTGGAAATAATCCTCCCATGATGTGGGTATTGACGGTATCCTTATGTTCCATCCTTCCTACGCGTAAAGTCAAATAAAAATTTAAAAATCATTTGCGGTCATGTTGCAGACACGTCATGCGCACACTTGTACAATCATTGCAATAAATACTCAAGTTTATACCTAGTTGTCATTTGCTGATTTTGAATACTTATTTTTTTAAATAAAAATTCAAAATCAGCACATGACAATTCTGTGAATCCCGACTTTCCCAGAATAGACAATATCTATTCTAGATCAGCGCAATGGAAGAAAAGATATTTAATTCTTTGAAGAGCGGGGTTTTTTTTTTAAATAAACTTTTAACTATTGAAAAACATGCCTATACAATTAGACATGCTTGCTAATTGTATTAAAACAGAACAAAAATTTTATCTGAATTAATTGTGTACTAAACTCACGGCTTATTGAGGTGTTTCGTCTTTCTGAAGAACAGTCGAAAGCTGTCTTTGCTGAGTTGTTCTGTCTGTATTCTACTAAACGAGTTGAGTTGAATTATGGTGTTTAACGTCCCAGTCAAGAATATTTCACTTATATCGAGACGTCGCCAGCTATAAGCGAAGGTGTAGAAATTTTGCTTGTGCGTTGCGTTGATGGCATTATACAGCAGAGTTCTTTAGCGTGCCAAGCCTACCAAGACACGGGATCTCGTTTATTTTAAGTTCCCATCCGAAAGAACCGTGACTTTCATTTCGTAATGCCGAGTGCTTGGCGAAAGAACAGTCACTACCCACTTTTAAGTCTTGGGTCAGACCCGGCCGGGGTTCGAACCCACGACCTCCCACTTACGGAGCGAGCCCTCTACCAACTGAGCTACCGCAGTGATCTCTACTAAACGACAGACATAAATAAAAACCAATTCAAATCTTATATTTTGTAAATTAAAGTTTGTGTCTTTATACCAATGAAATTCATTTACATGTACATTTGTATTATAAATGTAATCTAAATTTTACATAAAATCCGAACTATATTATATTTAGAAAACTACACTATATGTTTCTTAAACAACAACAACAACAACAACAATAATAATAATAATAATAATAATAATAATAATAAATGTTGGCAGATGTTATCGTTCAAATGTGGACAAGCTAGCTACTTTTTACTTTAATAATGATAATAATAATAATAATAATAATAATAATAAATAATGCTCAGAGATGGTTTTCATCGTTTTAATGAAAGCGCAAACAAGCTGGCCACTTAGTGACATATACCATTTTTATAATGTATTTTATGATGAAATTTGATATACATGTATATGAAAAAAATAGTGAATCTCAAATCCAGTGCAAATCTTATCACCTTGTTAAATATCACTAGAGGTCCTACTGTTAGTATCGGACTAAGTAGAAGCTGTATCAGTACACCTTTTTGTAACTGGGTCGTCTTTGGTATATCCATCCTATATGTTAGGTATTACTTGACAGAAACCTGGAATGAAAGATAATATTGTAGTTAAGAAACACGTATCTGGCAAAATCGAAACGCAACAGTAAACATGCAAAACAAGACATGAAACCTAAACACAAACACACCTATCGGTGTCCAAACTACAACCCCAAAAGCAAAGTAAAAACTTTGAAAACTCAAATTTCTTTTAAATACTTGAATTTCGACTAGGGAAGTGAGGTCGTTGTCCAATGAAGCTTTAAAATATAGTGGATAATATCCAAACGCTTCCAAAAACACATACAAAACAAAACCTGAAATCAACCACACATAGGCCCATGTTCAAATTACAAACCAAAAAAGCAAAGTTAAAAATCTGAAAACTCCGACAAATTGAGAAAAACACGCGAGTTTCCACAAGGAAAGTTGGACTGGATGGTCAAGAAGGGAAGACTACCTGTCTAGCTGAATAAATTCGCCAGGTATATTCTACCAAAACCCCGACTCACATGCGAATCTCAAATAAAGCTACACCCCCTTGTATGGTATCGAAGGCTTAATTTCAATGCACATTCTATGCTATACTAACATATGTTTTAGGAACACATCATCACCTGTTGTTACCTTCGAAAGGGGTCTAAATTTAATACATGGCATCGTCGAATGAAATCCGGATACAATATGATATGTCGATAGGTAATTGTACGAGTTGATGCTTACCCCTGCAGACGACAAGCAACTTTAACGCTTGAGCCAAATAGTTCTATCAGCAAAGAGGTCCCATACGTCCAGCCCGTCAGCCTGTGACAGTGAGAATTGGTGCTTGTCACTTCATACGAACACGCAGTTCGAAGTTTATCAGTGAAAAAAAATCCAATACATCCACCCGGCCAACTTTTGAGTTGATGTT
The DNA here is from genome assembly GCA_021292105.1 of Anadara kagoshimensis. Taxonomy (NCBI): domain Eukaryota; kingdom Metazoa; phylum Mollusca; class Bivalvia; order Arcoida; family Arcidae; genus Anadara; species Anadara kagoshimensis. The sequence goes on along the minus strand of CM037875.1, from coordinate 22,261,292 downwards.
TTACCCTACAAACGGCAAGCAACTTAAACACTTTAGCAAAATATGTCTATAAGCAAATTAAAGAGTTCCCATACATCCACTTCGCCAGCTTAGAGGTAAAGGTTGATATTTACCCCTACAGACGACAAGCAACTTAAACGATGGCACGAAATAAGCTCGGCTGTAAAAAGATATCATACGTCCTTTCTGACAGCTGGTGATTTAATCCCTACAAACAAGAAGCAACTTCAAACGCTTGGACGAAATAAGTCTGTCAGCAAGGATGTCTCAGACGTCCATTTAGTATTGTTGATCAAAGGCTTGCTAATACGATACAATTTTAACCCATTTTACCCATTAAATAAAGTTGATAATTTTTCATAATGCATAAGATAAAAGGTCAAACTGTCCACCACACATACCATACTTGATACGGGTTGTTGGGTAATCTCCAGTATTTTAAATTCCTGTTATCAACCCAGCCATAACCCGAGTGAAATAGTCTAAACTCTATGTAGAGTAGAATTAGAACTAATTAACAATATTTGTTTAATTTCTTCTGTAAAGTCTTTTAGTTAAATGGAGTTCAACGCTATAGTAAAGAGTCTTAGACTTATATTGACGCGACTAGTTTATGGACGGTGGAGGAAACCCGATAGTGAGTACCCGGAGAAAACCATTGGACCTTTGCCAAGCGAACTGAAAACTTTACAACACTAATCTCTCGAATAGGATTCGAACCTAGGCAATGAGAGGTTCTGTTGTCCGTAAGCGCGCTTAAGGTCACTTGGCCACTGGGGTTCCTTTTTATTTCACAGCGTACAACGTGATACCCCAAAGCGTTTACACAAATATTTATTTTATTGGGTTTGGAATCGAGTTGAAGTTATAACTTTTTTTTAGTAAAACGACATTATTAAGGGGTGAGTTGGGGTGTCGTTACATAAATTCATGTTGTGCAACTAGTTTGGCACAACCATTGTGATTGGTTGTAGTTAGTTGTTAGCAATAATTGCTGTTCAGCATTTATTCAGCTATTTGCGACAAGAGCAAATATATCTATTCATATCTGAGGATTAATTTAAGACCCAGTTTGTGTATTCGTGAGGTTTGTGTTTTATGTTGCGCCTTTTATAAACGCACACTCATGGCGACTTTAAGATGCCGTTGCACTGCGTTAGTACGCCGCAGACTAGCATACAACTCCTCCAGTACCATTATCCTGGCACCGGGTGAACCAGTGGATACTCAGTCCTCTTAATACCGAGCACCAGGCGAGAAAGCAGTATATAAAATTTTAGTCTTATGTATGACCCGGTCAGGGTTTGAACCAATGATCTGCCGCTCTGAAGTTCGACGCTAGCTAGATACTACTATACCAATGAGGCGGTCAACAACCATTAAGAGTAATTGATGACATTAGGCACTGATGAACCTGCTTATATTGGCACAATATACAAAACGATAAACCTTCGAAGTAACAATCAATAAATGGCTCCATACACTTTTGGACCACTGCGGTAGCTCAGTTGGTAAAATGCTCGCTCTGTATGTGGGAGGTCGTGGGTTCGAACCCCGGCCGGGTCTGACCTAAGACTTGAAAGTGGGTAGTGACTGTTCTTTAGCCAAGCACTCCGCATTACGAAATGAAAGTCGCGGTTCTTTCGGATGGGAACTTATAATAAACGAGATTCCGTGTCACGGTGGGCTTGGCACGTTAAAGAACCCTGCTGTATAATGCCATCAGCGCAACGCACAGGCAAGATTTCTGCACCTTCGCCTATAGCTGGCGACGTTTTGATATAAGTGAAATATTCTTGACTGGGACGTTAAACCCCATTACTCAATTCACTCCATACACTTTTGCATAATGTCCATGTTCCTTTCATTCACAAGTTTGATTTTACACGTAACTGGCATAGCTCAATAGACAGTGGGTGCTTACTTTTCAGAAGTACCGGCCTGAGTTTCCTGTTGAGAGTTCATGTGTTCATGCTTTCAAAGTTTTATTGTGCTTTTGGATAGTGATTTAGACATTGGCTAATATGTTTGTGCTTAATTTGAAGCCTATTTAACTATTGCCTGATATTTGGGCAGGATATTATGAAAACATCGAAGTGTAACACACACACACACACACACACACACACACACACACACACACACACACACACACACGGTTGTACCCGTCTATAAAGACAACCCGAGAAGGGACATTTTAGACAGGTTAGAGGTTTAGAAATTCAATTTGCATAGAACCCCGACATCCCAAACTCCCACTACGGAGCAAGCACTCTACTAACTGAGTTATCGTGATGGTTTAAAAACAATGGGTAAAGTAAACATGATCAAGAACGGGCGTTCCTGAAGATATAATCAATATACCCGTTGTATATCATCGAATAATACACGGACCAGAGTTGGCATGCGGAAAAATATACTAAGAGGTGACATCGTTTCCCACAAACGAAGCGAATACGCTGCCCATATGAACTAACCTACCTTTTCACCTCAAAGTTTCACTAAGAACTCATTGTGTTTCTTTAGAAGTTATCTACTCAGACACACGGAGTATCCCACAGAAATGGTAGTTTGCGCCGCGATCAGGACTTTTCCACTTGTATCAAAACCGTTCTGATCAGTTCTAAAACGTGGAGGAAACCAAAGTGGCCGAATAAAACTACGACCTTCGGCAAGCGAACTGACACATTTCTTAATCTAAGTTCTCGAGTGAGATTCGGACCAAGGCGGTGAGTAAATCGACGTATCGCCGGCCGGCCACGCCTTTTATGTTCCGACATTAGCTGCCATCGCGCCACGGCAACTAATGACGTTCTAGTGTCAATGACGTAATTAAATATCACAATTCAGGCCGATTTTTTCATTCTTTTTGCGTGTAATTCAAGCATGCTTGGCCTTTGTCGGAACATTGTGAGCGTGGCCGGCGATCCGTCAATTAAAGCTATATGGTCCGTAAGCCAACGCCCATGTTTTAGAATACTCGGCCAATGAGACCCAAATAAGACACACGGAAAAAGTAAATAAAACAATACGCCATATACTTTATTGTATACACAGTTAATTCACTATAACACTTGATATGCATTTATAAAATGATAAATACATATTATATACACAGTGTGTATGTACAACACTCAGTATCAGGTCGAGTCATTTTTTCGTAGCCGTATCACTACGAGTCGCGCTTGCGCGACGAGTAGTGATACAGCTACGAAAAAAGGACGAGACCTGATATGAAGGGTTGTACATACACACTGTGTATATAATATTTTTATCTAACATTTCCAATTAGGTTATTTAAAATAATGAAAAAAACAATACTTCATGTGAAAAAATTACATTTTACCACAGAAAACCACTGAACTATGTTTTGACCGACAAATCCAAGACTCCCTGATGACGTAACAATGAAAAAGTGCACGTGCGCTTTACCGCCAATGTTGTATCACCACAGTGATACAAGATTCTGTATCATACGTGTTCGATAAAACTTGTATTTCGTCAAATCAGATAGAAAAACTAGTCTAATGTTAGATAAATACTATATACATATAGCGTCAGACCTGTTTTGAAGGTCACCTCTATATAAAGGTCATCGGCTTTTAAGTGTCATTTAAATTTCATCCCAATCGCTCTTTATTCATGCTGTTTGAACCTGTATTTAAGAGTCACCTGTCCATTAAGGCTACTTTTACAGGTTCACTTTGGTGACCTTTATAGGCAGGCTTGGTTGTAATATGTATTAAATGATATAAATTAAATGTCGAAATCGCCATTAGAGCTCAAATGATCTTTAACTTAAAGTCCTTGCACCGGTTTTACAATTATTCATTAACTAAGATTTCCCTTAACTTAAATTTGGCAAATTTTGGCAATCTTGTTTTTAAACAACGAATAAGCATTTCTGTCCAAAACTAAACTCAAATGCCATAAGCTTGATCTTATAATAAAATTGACGCTTTAAATTCCCAAATATCTGAATAATTATCAAAATTATAATGGTTTTTAATTGCCAAAGTTAAGTTAAGGAAAATCTGAAGTTAAGAAACGATCGTAAAATCAGGGATAGTTTATATTGGAGTGTTTTATAAGTCAACATGCGACTACATCGATAGATTGTGACAGAAATGTGACTCCGTATACTAGTATTTTAATAGACATATGGAACTATCCTGTATTTCACTTCCTCACAATATCTATCCCAGCTTTTCTTGTATTTGTTTTTACAATATTCACTGTCAGTTTTCTCTCGGTCCAGTAACATCATTGTGATAAATATTGGATAAAAGTAGGGCATTATGTGCCGGAATCCTGAAAAATATATATTAAAATGAATTTAAATCAAGATGAATTATAACGCAATAGACGATGGACTACGGAACCTGTAAGGTCATGACTTATGCATTGTGTAACTGAAAGCCATTTCGTAATTTCGAAACAGTGTTTTGTATATTCGCAATGGTGTTTCGAAATTACGAAAGAATATTTTTACTCATGTCACTTTACGGGTTCCTACTTAATGTCCATTTACTAAAATATAGAATGTGATTTACTGCCAGAATTCTTATCCGGATATTTAGCATTGTAGTAGAGTGCTTTCCTCTCATCCAAAATCGAAGTTCCGGGTTCGATCATCAATCCGAGTGTTCACAATCAGATGACAATTTTTACAACGAGTCTATTTTAATATTAAGATTGATGCGACAAATTAAAATAACGCGCGAGACATGAAGTTGTAACCACTTGTTACGACCTATTCATGGATTTTAAGCTTGTATGTGTTTATATAAACTCGTTCATCAGATTTTGAACGATCTAGGCGTGAATTGACAAGGGGGAATAGAAATAAATAATTAATTTCAACAAGTCCTTAAGATACATACCACAAGGAAGTGACCAGGAGAATGCTAATAAAATATCCCCCAGATAATTTGGCTTTCTACATATCCCCCACCAACCGGAAACCAGCAATCCTCGCCCATTTTCTGTGGGAATGCTTTTCAAATCTAAAAACAAAAATAATAACAGTATGCATAAGTTACCAGAATCCTAATGTAAGATTAATTGTTATAAAAACTGCGATAAATGATTAAATTTATAAATTAATGAAGTTTTTGAACTTGTGGTAAATTGCCTAAATACATGTCAAAAAACAAACATGCCAATCCATGTCCGAATCACAATCCAGAAGCACAGTAAAAACTGACACTTGAAGTCCCGCCAGGGAAGTGAGGTCGGGTACAGGTATGAGGAATTATAGAGATGAATTCAATTTTCCCCTCATTATGGAAAAAATAAAAGAATTTACATTTTACACACTGCATGATATGTGTTGCGGATTATGATGTGTGTTGAAAATTAATTTTATTTTTATACATCTTTTAAAACAAAAAATTTCTAATTTAAACAACAATACGGACGTGTGAAACATATTGAGCTAATACTTCGTCATAAACTTACGTGCCACAGCTGGGTTTTTAGGATTCTTTCTGAATTCATTCTTCTGAGAGTTAGCTCCCCTGTACATACAACATCCAAGCACTAAAAAATAAAACAATCTCATAATTAAATACATATATACGTATTATACATAATTAACAACATCACTATAGAAGGTAAAAAAGGTTCAGCATGCTTTCATTGACAGTGTGTGTGTGTGTGTGTGTGTGTGTGTGTGTGTGTGTGTGTGTGTGTGTTTTAATAATTGTAAACCAAATTTAAATGAAACACACACATAACGTTTATGTTTAAATCACGATTTCAATAGCAAAGCTAAAAATTTTAGGTGAATCACGTGAAATGTCAATAAAATGAGGCTGGTTGAATAATAATAACAATAGAGAAGATTAAGGCACATGCCTCCCCCAACATTTTCTATGAGACGGTACCAACAGGTAAAACTTCCTCTTGTACCCACATGAATTATATAAAAAAATTTTGGAAAAATTATATTTCACAGAAATCATGTTAAAAGTAGCTTTATCCCATTAATAATTTCCTCTTTCAGTCGAAATTTTATTCTTGTGGAAAGTACAAATTAAAGTACAGTCAAACCTGTCTATAAAGGCCACCAAATGGAACCAGTAAAAGTGGCCTTTATTGGCAGGTGGCCTTTATATACAAGTTCAAATAATATGAATAAAGAACAATTGGGATACAATTCTACCGGCCTTTATAAGCAGGTGGCTCTTATATAGAGGTGGCCTTTAAGGCAGGTTGGACTGTATTTCCTAGCAGCATTGGTAACAAATGACCACTGTATACGTATTAGTCTCACTGACTGGCTTGAGTTACAACTCCCCACATGTTCCCACACGTACTCGACTTACCATTCAAAGAAAATATTGCCAAGAGACAGTACCACGACAACTGATGGTTAGGATTTTCCAATAGAAAACGTGGTTGTAGGGAATACATTAAAGGACAAAATGCATAAAATCCGTACAAAGAGAAATATCCAAATCCCTCGTGCATCATATCACCCATTGTCAATAAGTTATCCTGCAATAATAAATGGAACAGAAGTGAATAATATCGTTTGCTTGGTATACGCAAAGAAAAAAAAAACAACATAAAAAGGACATATAGACACAACTCATTATTTCAGAAATAAGGTAATTTTCTATTGCCTTTATGAACTTGCAAAGTATCATGGGTTGTCTTAAATTTTTGCAGAAAAAGCATTTACAATATTTATAGAAATTAATTTTATTACCGTCTCGCATTTTCCATGTTAATTTGAGAACTATTTTGAAATGCGCTGTTATGCACCTTTTCATTAAAAATGGGTCGGCTCCTGTCAGTCAACGAGATCATTTAGACATCTGACGTCATCACGTCAGCGCGTGGAGCAATGTCTCTATGAAGTTGGTAAGTATAGTGGATGAAAATTGTAAATGTACACATTCTGAATTTAGACCCTTATCATATTATATATGAAAAACAAACATACAGACCAGTGTTAAAATATATATGATTTTTTTATTGTCAACTTTCCTTTTCTACGAAATGGAAAAAATTGAGACAGCCCATTATACTTTGCAAGTTCATAATTGGAAAATTTCCTTATTTCTTATATTTACAATATTTATAACATTAATCTACTGCCGCCTTACATTTTCCATGTTAATTTGAAAACAATTTTGAAATACAATGTTGGTGCACCTTCTGATAAAAATGGGTCGGTTCCAGCATTTTACATCTGACGTCATCAAGTCAGCTTGTGAAGCAATGTCTCTATGAAGTGGCAAAATATAGTCGATGTCAAACACTTTATTGAAGAAAAGATATTGCAATTGTAAATATTACGCTATGGTAGAGCGAGTTTCTACTACAGGAAGTTTATACAACGAAGCAAGCTGCTCACAAAATAAATTGTTGACACAGAGATATTGCAAACCTTAGCTTATCAAAGCCCTCAAAGCGTTTAATAGCGTCACAATAATATTGTTGATAAGTATGATGTTCTTGTATCCAAAATTACCCCGGATATATTTGACGTCACATAGTAGAATAGTTCTATTCTCCTTTCTTTCTCATTGATGGTGTCACTTGTTGCTGATGTAGACAGCTCAATAAGAAGTATAGCTGGCTGTACATGTCACGTGTAATTATAGAAACACTGAATTTTGATTGGTATGGGGAATAATATATGTAAAAAGTATCAAACAGAGCAATTGAAAATTGAAATGATTTTGCTGAACATTGACCACGGTCTGTTTAAAGTTGTTGCAACTCAAAAAACCATATACCAATTACAACCATCAAAACCAATGTCCAAATGACAATCCCAAACGAAAAATAATAACTTCCAAAAAGGGCAATTCCCGTGAACTTCTACCAGACAAGTAAGGTCGGTTGTTACGGAGAGGTAAGCACCTGTTTATTTGAATTGCACAATTTCTATGTACGATTTCCTGTGTTAACCGTATACTTGCAGGAACCACAAATTTACCTCAAAATAAAGATTCAGCACTGGATAAAACATCTGTGTAAGTGCAGCCAGTGCCAGGGTGGGTGGTATAGTGTTATAGATCTCCCAGGCTTTCGTTAAATATAATAGATCCAACATCATCCACATATGAAACGATAACCTAAAGCTGAACCATTTAAAATCAAAATCACCGATCCGTGGTGACAACTCGTTACCGACGAAAAAATCGTGAAGCATAACCCCTACAAAGATAAAGTAATAGGTAAGTTAAAACAGCAAAACAATAACAAAAAGAATACAAGCAAATTCAATGATTACCCCTGCAAAGGCGTAAGAGCAGGGGGGCAATGTCAGAGAGGGATATTTTTTGTGAAATTTTGTATCATAGTTTATGTTTATAGTGTAAGTGCTAAAAACGAAAAAAACCCAAGAGCTTTAACAGGAAATGTCCATCTGGTAACCGATCAATTATCAATTTCATCATTATACTTGTAAAAGGGCGTCTTGAAATTCACCCTTAGAAACGGCTCACAGCATCTCCAATGGCAGGGGCGGATCCAGGATTTTTTGAAAGGGGGTTGAGAATTATATCAATGCTAGGTGCGAGCGCCGAAGGCGCGAGCATCCAGAGACGAGGGTTCAGAAATACAGAAATGGGTTGTTATATTACCATATTGTGGTCACATCAGTCAATAGTTCTCACTCTCCCTCAGTGGCGGATTCAGCGGGAGGCGTAGGGGGCATACGTCCCCCCTTTATGTCGCTAATATTGCACCAGAATGCAGGATTTTTGCGCCATTTTTTGAAAATTTTCAGGGGGAGCATGCCCCCGGACCCCCCTATAAGGTTCGAGCCTTCGGCTCTCACGTTGTACGCCTCCATTCCGAAAATTCTAAATTCACCTCTGTCTGTCTGTCTGTCTGTCTCTTTTTTTTCATTGGACTTAACTATGTCATGCAGTTATTTGTACAATTTTGTCTTAATATTTCACTGCTTTTCAATCTCTCACTCAGAACGCTGTAAAATTTTCCGGGATACCCCCATATCCATCTCCAATGAGAGGGTTGATTATGGAACTTGTGTTATACGGTTATTTTATATAATCTTGCCTTGATATCACAGTATTTTAACCTATCAAAACGCTGCAAAATACATTGAAAATGCGTCTAGACAGGACTTAGTTTTGAAAATTTTCCGGGGGGACCCCAGGACCCCCACCTATGCGAGGGTTACTCCTCATACTCTCCCCGCCTCGTGCCTGCGGCACGACATAGACATAGCTTCGGTTTGGCCCCACCAATATTAAAACCCCCCTACGCCTATGCCCCTGTCTGTTTAATGGATGCAATGGGTGATAACTCCAGGATAATAAGCAAATCAATTCGGATTAACGATATACGCATCTCCTATCATGCTGTTGATGTTTTGCAACAAGTTAAAAAGTGCTTAATAATTTTTTGCGAATTACTGCGGACAAGAAGTGTCTAGAATGACGGACAACCGGTAAATAGGAAGGACAGGACTTGAAATTTGATATACCCTCTGTCTTCTAAACGCGGGATATAACAAGAAGATTCACTTTAAATTCATATTGCGACCACTGATTAATAACCTGCAATATTTGTACAGGTATCAGGGGCCGGAATTACAAATATGTGAGGATCTAACACTTGGTTGGTTGCATAATGTCATCGCGGTCTCGTTTTTAAATGCATTTATTAGAAATAATTATAAGGACACAAACTGTTTATCAAGATATGGGGCTTGTTGCTAACTAGACATTGATTTACATAAAAGCGTGATTAAAAGATTAAGAGACTAGACGAACAATTCAATAAAACCGGAGATGGTAAGCTTTTTGAAATTCTTAATGCCGTATTATGTTCTGACCATCAAAAACCTGTATTTAATATTTAAAATTAATCATAAACATAACGATCCATGCTTAAGCGGTCCCTCTAAAAATAGGGACACTTTGAAAAACTACAAATACAGTTAAACATGTAAACTTCCACCAGGGGAGTGAGACCGGGTGTTGAGGAAGGGTAAGCAACATCTCTTGTACAAAACGTACCTGTGTTCCCTTTAGGATAACTACTTTTCGGAGCTACCAGAGACCTCCAATACACAAATATAGCAGCAATAAAGGAGATAATCAGACCGGTCACAGCAACTGGAATCAGCTTATCATAGATAATGGTAACACGATATCCAGACAGCCAAGCCATCATGTAGATGGACAGAGATACCACCATTGTAGGGACACCTGAAAATTATTATTATTATTATTATTATTATTATTATTATTATTATTATTAAATCAAAAACAAACACACTAACCCATGTTCGAATTACAATCCAGAAGAGAAGTAATAACTATGGAAATGATAAGTTAGGTTAAACACGTCAGGAAAGTGAGACCGGGTGCTCCGGAAGGATAAGTACTTCCTGTTTAGATAGCTACACCCGCACTGTGTGTAATCAACATTGAGTGAAAGGAACATGGAACTGTGGGACGTCAAATATATTCATGGCAATCCTTGACACAATTTCATAAACATCTTCATTGATAGCAGTATCTTATAACATAAGTATGGCTGGAGATTAATACGTTTTATTGTGAAGCAATTGTTTTGTGTTTATCGTAAAACCCTATGCGCTACAAATATTTACAAAAATAATTTAACAAATACAAATCACAATCGATGTTTAAATCACAAGTAGAGTAAAAACTATAAAAATTGACAAATCAGTTAAACTCGTGAACATTCACCATCGAAGTGAGGCTTAGTGCTTCGGAAGGACAAACACCTCCTGTTTAGCTCTAAATGTTTGCTGGATAGTATGTTAAAATAAACATGCGTCATTATATTCAACATCACCCCCTCTGAGTAAACCGCCATCTCCCTTTTTCAATAACGTCAGAAGTTCTTTGCAGAATGTTAACATCTTAGGAAATAACTACATCAATTTCAATTTTTTATTATCAAATGTTCTATACTCACTGTTGCATCTGTATTTTAGTATAGTCCCGTCTTTCATTGGCTGTCCATCTACAACTTTACCCAATGGCAAAAGATTAAATACAAAATGGCCAAAAATAAACCCGAGATAAATTATTGAAGCCTCCAAGTCGAAATAATCCTCCCATGACATCGGTATTTTAGGTATTCTGAAGTTCCATCCTTCCTACAGGCAACAATAAAAGATAAGGTAAATAAAGGCTATGTTGCAAACAATCTCAGCAAGGAATGACAAAATCAAAAACAAACATACCGATCCCTCCCTAAAGCAAAAGAAGCACTTTGAAATCTGTCAAAATAATTTATACACGTCAAGTTATACATTTCTGAATGAGATTCAAAAAGGATCCATCTCTCTTATATGCAAGATGTTGCTATGACCAAACTTGGACTGTCAATCTCTTCTGAATCACGAGTACTGCATCTGTGCAATACCACGAGCTAAATAAGTCGATATGCAAAAATTACTGGGCATAAAAACAGTTTTGTCCAATCCTTAATGTGTTTAAATCATACTTTAGACGTGTTTAAGGGTGAAATTAGTAAGGCTTTTGGTATTTGGTATCATAAATTAAGAGTCTGTGTATGAATTACTATAAAACTGTACACATTTGCACAATACCTACTAGTAACCTATCTGGTCACAAATGACCAACCGTTTATACCTAATATATCTGTGACAGAAACCCCAAAAACATAACAATCCATGCCCAAACCACAATCCCAAAGTAAATTTGGTTAAACACTTGGACTTCCTACAGGGAAGTGAGACCCGGTGCTCCAGAAGGGTAAGCACCTCCTGTTTTGCTAGCTACACCCGCTACGTTTTAAAGCAAAATTGACAATGAAAAGAACATGAAAGGATGATTTTTTTTATACAGAGACGCCGTACATTAAGAATATTGTCATTTTATAAAACAGTGTTCATGTACTCTGGTATTTTTGTTCAAACCTAAAGTGAACATGCCGATACAATGAGTGACCAAACACATATCCGGCTTGATTTAGGCACCACAGGCGGTTAAGATATTCTTACCGTGTTAAATATCAGTAGAGGTCCTACTGTTAATATTGGACTAAGGATAAGCTGTATTACTGCACTTATTTGTAACTTGGTCCTCTTTGGCGCATCCATTTGGTATTAAAGATTAGTTCACTGGAACCTGAAATGAAACCAATGTACACTGACGAGAAATCGTATTTCCGAAACGCCCGTCTAGTGCTTTAAAAGTAAAACTGGTATTATTTCAACAGCATATCACGGTCTACACATCCAACAGACCACATGTAGAAATGAATCTCTTGTCAATATGCAATACTACACCATTAGTATTTAATCTTTATGCAGAACAATTATATGCATTGGATATGGAATCGATGCTGAATTTTAATTAAACTTTTGACTATTTAATGTTATTTTAGGGTTAGAGAAAAAGGACAGGAAATCCCCAGTTAAGTTGTAAAGAGCTATCGACTTGCTATATTTTGATTAGAATTTTAGGGATCGGAGAAAAGATGTATCGATGAAATACATGGAAACAGGAATGCCCAAGTTAAGTTCTACAGAGCTATCAACTTGCATTATTTTGATTGGAATTTTAGGGATCGGAGAAAAGATGTATGGGAGAAATACTTAGAAACAAGAAACCAAGACAACCAATTACGATCTACAGGACTGTCAACTAATACTGATACAGTTTATACTATTTAAGGTGGTGTTAAATATTTTTAAAAGTACTCTTAAATTTTGAAATTTGTCATATCAAAATTGTACCAGTTCAAATCACAATCTTTAAAGCAAAGTGAAAACTTTGAAAACTTGCATTTTAAGTTAAACACGTGAACCTCCGCAAATTTAGTGAAGCCGGATGCTCCGGAATTGTAAGAACCTCACGAGTACCTAGCTACACTCACAACCCAAGAAATAAAAAATCTAGTTTTTCAATAGCATGTAACTTTAGAATGTCAAATATATCCAGGATAATTTTAGTTACAGAGACAGCAACAATATTGTTATAACGGCTATTAAACATTTGAGGGCCTTCGATAAGTTTAGGCCTAGTCTATACATTATTGGTATAATATCAAAGTGGTTATTGCCCCATACGTGTCAATAACAAATGTGTTATTACCACGTATTTTTATACCCATATTTTATAATACACATGTACATGGGCTTTATAACTTTATGATTGGCTATAAATACATTAGTTCAGTGATAAAGTATAAATAAAGAAAGAAATAAGAGATTATTTTGATCAAAAAACGTAAATACGTTTTAGATACGCCATTTTTTGTCAAAAATGAACTAGTTCAAATCACAATCTTTACAGGGGAAACGCCAAGAGCAAATTGTGTTTCGGTTTTATTTTTTGTCAAAAATGAACTAGTTCAAATGACAATCTTTGTTAAAGCAAAGTGAAAACTGACAATTTAAGTTAAACACGTGAACCTCCGCAAATTTAGTGATGCCGGATGCTTCGGAATTGTAAGAACCTCACGAGTACCTAGCTACACTCACAACCCAAGAAATAAAAAATCTAGTTTTTCAATAACATGTAACTTTAGAATGTCAAACATATTCTGGATAATTTTGCATACAGAGACAGCAACAATATTGTTATTGCGGCTATTAAACTTTTTAGGGCCTTTGATAAGTTTAGGACTAGTCTATACATTTTTGGTATAATATCAAAGTGGTTATTGCCCCATATATGTCAATAACAAATGTGTTATTATCACGTATTTTATACCGATATTTTATAATACACATGTACATGGGCTTTATAACTTTATGATTGGCTATAAATACATTAGTCCAGTGATGAAGTATAAATAAAGAAAGAAATAAGAGATTATTTTGATCAAAAAACGTAAATACGTTTTAGATACGCCATTTTTTGTCAAAAATGAACTAGTTCAAATCACAATCTTTACAGGGGAAACGCCAAGAGCAAATTGTGTTTCGGTTTTATTTTTTGTCAAAAATGAACTAGTTCAAATGACAATCTTTGTTAAAGCAAAGTGAAAACTGACAATTTAAGTTAAACACGTGAACCTCCGCAAATTTAGTGATGCCGGATGCTTCGGAATTGTAAGAACCTCACGAGTACCTAGCTACACTCACAACCCAAGAAATAAAAAATCTAGTTTTTCAATAACATGTAACTTTAGAATGTCAAACATATTCTGGATAATTTTGCATACAGAGACAGCAACAATATTGTTATTGCGGCTATTAAACTTTTTAGGGCCTTTGATAAGTTTAGGACTAGTCTATACATTTTTGGTATAATATCAAAGTGGTTATTGCCCCATATATGTCAATAACAAATGTGTTATTATCACGTATTTTTATACCGATATTTTATAATACACATGTACATGGGCTTTATAACTTTATGATTGGCTATAAATACATTAGTCCAGTGATGAAGTATAAATAAAGAAAGACCCATTTTGTGTATGTGGTAATGTTGAACATTTTCTTTTATATTGTCGCAATTACTATACAGCAATATTCGTGCTGTAACTTTGGAACATCTCCCATATATTTAAAGTGTTGACAAATTGTTATTTGGTGTGACCCAACATTACCTGTCGACCAAAACAAAACTATATTTAAAACAGTTCAAAACTATATCTTACAAAGTAAACGATTCAACTAAACCCCAATTTTATTTTATGTTTATGATTCAAGCGAAATACACCACTATAATTTTTTTTTGCATTGTTATATATTATAAGTACACAGCCACCAACATATTATTATTATTAAGTTGTTGATATACATAGTAACTTCTTCACTCGTGTAATCATCTACTTTGTAGCAAACTGGTTAATATAAGAGTTGAACTCTTGTTCCAGAATCCTAATTATTGTAACTTTTGTAATATGTGATACTTGTTTAAATTAATAAAATATTGTTTACACTAAGAAAGAAATAACAGACTATTTTGATCAAAAACGTAAATACGTTTAAGATACGCCATTTTGTTTCGCCATATGGTCGGATCGTTTTTGCAGTTAAACACGATTTAACATCGGTCATCCATCATTTAGACAACACTTTTTGGGCAGAATATCAATAAAAAAATTTATTTAATTCTAAATAAATTATATAATTTAATCCTAGTCAATCAATGTATGTAAGGGAATATGTGATTATACGAGTATGAAAAAAAATACGTGGTTATAACATCGGCCTTGAAATATACAGTACTTACGGATACTTTTGGTAACTGTGCCTGGTGTGTTTGTCGTTGTAATATGTTTGATACTCCCTGGCTCTATAGAAGCTTAGCTTAATCCTCCACTACAAATTACTTAATTTACACTCGACATAAAGAGAAAAAAAAGTGGTTCAATGTTTGCAAACAACTGCGCTGATTACATTATATGATTTACAGAATTACATGCAAGTCGTAATAACCCGTTGTTTTGGTCACCCGTCCTTGGTTCAGCTGTCGTAATATATGCCACTTTGTAGCTCTATGGAAGAAGCTTTCATCACTACACACTACGTAAGACTCAGTATAACAAACAAAGTGATTAAACTTATGTCCATCCAACGGCGATGTTATTTTAATTCTCAGAATGTTAAAACATCAAGCACTTTATCGTCACTATACTAAAAACTACTTAGACTTGGAATAATGCGCAAAAAGGTCTGTCCAGCTAATTAGGTAATTGGGTTGATAAAATTGAAACCAAATTAAGCACCAGGTGGATCTACGACAAATTACTTTAAATAGGTGTCAATCAATGTGTGTCCATCCTTATCATTATTACAATTTTTTGGTTGACAGAATTGTAAATCGTTTTGCATTGGGTTGCTCTACTAAAGATGATTTAGGCCTCAGAATAACGAGCATTAAGTGGCTCTACTACGAACTACTTGGAGTCAGAATAACGAGCAAAGTGATTCAATGTGTGTCCAGCAATTATCATTATTATAATTATTCGGTTGGCAGAACTGTAAACCGTAAAGTAAAGTTTACCGACATTTGATCTGAAGATTAAAGACCAGACTAGCCGCATCACATACTGTATTTAATGTCGGTTGTTTGGGTAATCCCAGCTGTCCAATAATTTAATACAACATTTGCAGAACCAGTTATAACCGGAGTGATTAAGTAAAACCATGTCTGGTATTTGCCAACAAAAGGGTTGTTTCATAGTATAGATAAACACACTTGACCTGTCCGTTTGACCTTTACTTTAAATATTTATCATGGACGACTGCAGTTATACATAGGAATCACACGTTTGTATTTTGTATACACAATGAAAACACTAATTACTTACTAGTAACTTGTGTACACATCATTTACTATGAATCCTACAACTACCTATGTATACTAGGGTAGACTCTTCTTTATAAATATTCCTAATGAAAGGTCAAACGGACAGGTCAATGTTGTTTGCCTATACAGTGTTGATCTTTACTGCTGTCATGTATTATATTAAAGGTCGATGTCTTTTACAATAATACACGAATGGAATGGGTACAATCTGAAGAGCTTGGTCTCGACATGATCCATTAATCGCAAACATACCGGTCCATGTGCAATCACAATCCGAAAAGCAAAGATGAAAAATTGACAATTGGCAATATAAGTAAAGCGGGTGAATTTCCATCAGTACAGCAGACCAGGTGCTCTATAAGGGTAAGTACTTCCTGCCTACCTAACTTAAACCGCTACATGCGAAATCAAAATTGAGATTGAAAGAAAAATTGAACTATGGGGCGTCAAATACACTCTGGATAATTTATAGTTATCAACAATATTGTGATGTCGGCCATAAAATTACAGTAAACGTATTTATTTTCGCGGTGTACTAATTTTTGCTTATTTAACGGTCATTTGTTTTGCTCGAAAATTAATATCCAGCAAAAATTAAATTATGCTTATTGTGTTATAGTGCGTATTAACGCGAAAATTAAACTACGAAGATATGTCTACATTTCATATACCTCGAAAATAAAAACACGTGAAATTAAATACGTTTATAGTATTTGAAGGTCTGAAATAGCCAGGACTTGCAATAAGTCTTTTTTCAGTTTATCATAAGTCAGTGTTCAGAAAATCTATAATTTTCCGCTTATAATACTGCTGAACATGTAGGGCTTTAAACATGTATGTATAGTTGCTTACTCTGAAAACCATTCCCTGTATGTAAATATGATTATTTCGTGCAAAATTATAGTTTAAAAAAACAAAAAACAAAAACAGCAAAATATGTAGAAGAAAGTGTCCGTAGAAAACCACAATTCTTCGGTTAGTAAATTGACAAGGATGTGGTCTGCAAGCAGGCACGTTAAGTCACTTGGTCACACCCCTCATAAACATTAAAAAAACAATTAAAAAATTACGTCAACTAACTTTATTTCCTATACATGCAACGTTTACACCAATAATATATATATGTCTGATATGATATAAATTAATAAAAATGAACTTTATTATATGTCAAATGATATAAACAACATCTCCCATTTCCATCTAGTCTGGTCACAAGTTGATTTATCGAACATAAGTTGGGCATACGAAATATTCTGTTGTATGTTGAATGGTTTGCACGTGCATATAGCACACAAAATACACTAATACTTCAACACAACACACTGGTACAAACGAGGCATTGTCGCCCATCCACAATTTTTTTGTATTAATGCCATATTTCCAAGCCCCATAATCATTCTGTATACAGTATAACTACGCCTAAAACTAAAAGTTCAGTCTGTGCCAGGGCGGTGTCGCGCATCCACAGCAAATGGTTGATTAATACCAGTACATGGCACGCTTATTCCTTATGATGCCAAAAAAAAAATGAGTCTTTATCATAAAAACATTTAGTCTTTAACCATACGATTGATAAGCCAAAAAGTTCAGTTGTTACCATGGTACCTAAATTGTTCGGATGTGACACGGAATATAAATCCGCATGATATTAATACACATATGGAACTATCCTGTATTTGACAGCCTCACAGTATTTATCCCAGCTTTTCTTGTATTTGTTTTTACAATATTCATTGTCGGTTTTCTCTCGATCCAGTAACATCAATGTGATAAACATACAATAAAAGTAGGGCATTATGTGTCGGAAACCTGTAAAAATAAAAAATATTGTTTTTGATTCGTGTCAATTCTGATACATTTGTACAATGAAATAATACAATTTGCAACATAATAACATGTAATAACATGCAATAAGCAATGACCAGAACAGCCAAGGAGAAGACAAGGAAGACTAAACATGCGATATATGGAATAGCAGAATAATATACTATTGACTGAGATACATGTAATAACATGCAATAAGCAATGGCCAGAACAGCCAAGGAGAAAACAAGGAGGACTAAATATCCAATAAATGGAATAGCAGAATGATATACTATTGACTGAGATAAGTCCATTGATAACACACCAATTATTCAACTCCAGATTATGCACGGGCAACGGGCGATAATGACAACACAATATCCATTGTTGTGCTAAATTAAAAACATTTATTTTGACTTTTTAACTATTTAAGCTTAAATATCCCATTTTGGAAATAACCAAGTTTCCGTGTTTAAATTGTGCATACATGTATACGCAGACATTACTGTGTATTTAAAGTGCCAAAGTTTTAAAATTTGCCGATTGTTTAGGTAAAATAAGATAAAGAAACAATAATTTATTGTTCACGTTGTAATATTTTTTACATACCACAAGGAAGTGACCAGGAGAAGGCTAACAAAATATCCCCCAGATAATTTGGCTTTCTACAAATGCCCCACCATCCAGAAACCAGCAATCCTCTGCCATTTTCTGTTGGAATGGTTTTCATATCTGAAAGTTAACACAAATTAATTAATGACTAAGTTGTTAAAATCTCGAAGAAATTACAATTGAATTATTTCTACTTTTGATGCAAGGAAACTGAAAATTATGTGATGACACGCTTTTTGTTTTAACGTGCATTACTAGTATTATTGCACATTTTTCAACATTTACTGTGTTGACTAGTCGATAGTTTAACACTAAGCTTACGTCTCTGCAGCTTATCGACAGGTGCTTTCGCTATGGCTTGGTAGGTTTTCAGTCTCTATATATTGATAGCTCAACCATTAGGAAGACGTGCTTCGACATCTTTTCTATAGCTCTATACTGTAACTTTTAAAGATGCGTAAACTATTTTTTTTCCTTTAAAATGTCTTTCTATAACCAAAAACTGATCAAAAAACATTTTTACAGTCTATAGTCCCCAAAAACAAATGATTTAAATTAAATCCTTTTATTATTTTTCCATAAAAGACTTACGCGCCACAGCAGGACTTTTAGGATTCTTTCTGAATTCATTTTTCTGAGAGTTACTTCCTCTGTACATACAATATCCAAGGACTGAAAAAATAGAAACGATTACAAAACATTACCTAACAAACTTTAATCAACACTTTGTAGCACTTGATCATGCCCATACATAATCTTTGATCTTTGACCTAACATTTTACTATTTTACTTTCCGTTGTCGTCTATTTGGTTTATAGTACAAATATTTTACAAATACCTGTTTATTAAAGGCAGCTAAACAGGAGGTGCTTACCCGTCCGGAGCACGCGGCCTCACTTTCCTGGTAGAGGTTTACGTGTCTAACCTGACAAAGTTCCAAAGTTTTTCTATGCTTCTGGATTGTGATTCAGACATGGATTAGTATGTTTGTTTTTGATGTTATTGCCGTCATCACAATATTGTTGAGAAGAATGATTGTATACCTGTATTGAAAATTACCTTGGCTATAATTGACGTCTAAAGGTCTATTTTTCTTTCATTATCAATTTTGATTACACATGTGACAGGTGTAACTAGCTGAACAGGAGGTATCTATACTTATGTAGCACCCGACCTCACTTTCTTTGTTGAAATTCTTCTGCTGTACTTAATTTTACTTAATTTGACAGTTTTCGCGTTGCTTTTTGGTTTGTGTTTTGAACATTGGCCGGTATGTTTTTGCTTGATTTGTGGGATTGCGACTTGTAACATGCTATTATGTTTGTGTTTGATTTTTGGAATTGTGATTTAGACATGGATCGAGATTTTTGTGGTCGACTTTTGCCATTATAATTTGGACATGCATAAAAGTGTTTGGTTGACTTTTTGGATTGTGATTTGGACATGGACTGGTATGTTTCCGTTTTATTTTTATATACTTACTATTAAGTGACAATATTGCTACCAGGCAGTACCATGATAGCTGATGGTTAGGATTCTCCAATAAGAATCGTGGTTGTAATGAATACATGAGTGGACAAAATGCAAAGAACCCATTTAATGCAAAATATCCAAATCCTTCGTGCATGATGTCTCCCATTGTAAGTAAGTTGTTCTGAAGCATAAAAATGTACATAATAGTAAAAAGTTTCATGGCCGACATCACAGTATTGTTGATAAGTTTGATGTCTCTATGTCCAGGATTGCCTTGGATATATTTGACGCCCCATAGTTCCATGTTCCTTTCACACAATTTTGATTACACATGTGGCGGATGTAGCTATCATGAGGTGCTAACATTTCCGGAGCACCCGTCTTCACTTCCCTGGTGAAGGTCCACGTGTCTAGCCCAACTTGTTTTTACTTTGCTTCTGTGATTATGGACATGGATTAGTATGTTTGTTTTTAATATAATATCAGTGTTTTTTTACAGCACCAGATGGCCGTTTTAGAATACAAGTCCTGATCAGTAGTGCTCAGATCAAAGTTGTGAAACCGAATTTGTTTCCAAAACAAAAAAATGTACATTATAAATATTACATATAATAACAGTTTTAATTTTATAGCACTAAACATACAATTCCTGATCAATAATACTTCGAAAAATTGTGAAACCTAATTTTTTCCCAAGGGGGTTAAAAAACTAAACAAAGGACCAAACTATATTTACCAAATTTAGCTTAGGTACATTTGCGTATAAAGTAATATATAACCAATTCTCCTAAAGTACAAATTGTTGTAATGTTTTTTGTTTTGTTTTTTTTTCCAAGTAAATACTTTAAGTATTCAATAGAGTCCTATACTAGGTTTAATAAATTACTAATAATGTGGATTTCAAAACTACAAGATGACGGTAGCATAGCTACCCTGATAATACTATGGTGCTCTGTTAAAGCCAAATTTGCATTATTGCTCCTTTGCTTTTTCGTCTTGAACGCGAGGGAGCGAAGTTGCGATACGATGCCAAAGGGGCAAAGATACGATGTAGAATGTTGCGAAGATACGTTGGCGAAGGAGCTATAGTACTATCGCTCCTTTGCCTTCAAACCCTTTCGCCATGGTATTTTCGCAACTTCGCTTTTTCGCGTTCAGGTCGAAGGAGCAAAAGAGTGATAATGCAAATTTGGCCCTTACAGAACATCATATAATAAGTTTCTTCTAGTGTTGACATCCATATATTAATTAATAATAAAGATAAAACTGTTGGAATTCAGCAAACCTATACATGTATAACAAAGTGCTTCCTTTTAAAGGCATAAAAATGTAGAATTCAAACGGTGGTAGCCGGGGTTTAATAAATGGCCGCGTAGCTTAGTTGGTAGAGTATCAAGCTATAAGCCTAGAAGGTCCTGGGTCCGAGTCTCGGGTTTGGCCGCTGCATCATTTGGGGGCTCGTCCGATCCTAGGAAGCCGACAAGTTCGTACCATAGTGGAACCTAATGGTTTCGATTCAAGGGAGTTTAATCAAAAAAGGAAGGGAGGAATGTGTGAATGTGTCTGTAAGTTAATGTTTCATTCACTGATAAATTATAAAATCTTAAAAGGAAAACAGCATGTGAAATTATCGATATTGATACAATGTAACTCTATATTTACCTCAAACCAAAGGTTATCCACCAAATAATATATCTGTGTTAATGAAACAAGTGCTAACGTTGGTGGAATAGTGTTCTGTGTCTCCCATGCTTTTGTTAGGAATATTAAATTCAACATGATCCAGAGATGGAGAGTAAACCTAAAACTGAACCACTTAAAATCAAAATTTCCAATCCTGGGTGCCAACTCATGACCAACAAAATAGTCATATATCATTATTCCTACAAAAGAGAAAATACGTTGTAATAAAAAAACGGACATATCAGTACATGTCCAAATTACAATCCCAAAGGCAAAGCAAATAAAAAAACTTTAAGAACTGACAAATTAAGCGAACATCCTCAGGGATGCAAGGCCGGGTGCTCCGGAAGGGTAAACACCTCTTGTTAAGCTAGCTACGCCCACCAGAAGTACTATCAGCATTGAAAATGAAAATAACATGAAACTAAGGGACATCAAATATATTGATCACAAATTTTATTGAATATAGAATGTAATAAGTATATTTTAAAATAGGAAGACCAACATATATAAAAAATACACTTTTTTCACTCTTTCAAATCCATGTTAATGTAGACAAATCATGTAAACAGTTGTATTCCCCGAATATATATATACTCGTCTATAATATTTAAATTAAAAGTTCAGTGGAGAGGTCAATTTTGTTTGTTGTGGTATTGTAAATACCAGGGGAAAAACACACACACATATACGCATGCACACACACTCCAGTCTCCACATATACTGGTATCTAAATTCCATTGAAATCCAAGATTTTGCCACTGTGCTAGAGCAGCATGCATCAGTGAGGCGTTAGACGCCAAAATGTATAAGAATGGTATAGGCCATAACGATCTGATGGCTAAGGTGTTTATAATCACAAATGAGTTTATATAAGATAGGTAAAGTTAGCTACTAGTAACTGGCTACTTGTAGAAGAAAAGTTAGCTACTAGTAGCCAGTTACTTGTGGAAGAAAAGTTAGCTACTAGTAGCCAGTTACTTGTTAGAAAAGTAGTTGATTATTTTGAAAAAATATCAACTATTTACTACGCATAACTACCTACTAACGAATTAGATTTTATGGATCAAAACTTCCACAAAACTACGAACAATTTCTTGTACCACGAATGTAGTCCCGATATTTTTTTACTGTAAATAACATTCCAGACGAGTAGCTGGGTATTTATTTAAGATATTCAAAATTCAAGCATATCATGATGAAGTATATTCAATTCTGCATCCATTGATACCAAATATTCAAACATTCAAGCTTCAATACGCTCAAATACGCTTCCACAAAGGAGGGGGGGGGGGGTACGGGTAGGTTCTAATGCAATTTACATGGTTTTTCACATTCAGGACGAGTAGCTGGGATTTATATTTAAGATATTCAAAATTCAAGCATATCATGATGAAGTATATTCAATCTGCATCCATTGATACCAAATATTCAAACATTCAAGCTTCAATACGCTCAAATACACTTCCACAAAGAAGGGGGGGGGGGAGTGTACGGGTAGGTTCTAATGCAATTTACATGGTTTTTCACATTCAGGACGAGTAGCTGGGTATTTATTTAAGATATTCAAAATTCAAGCATATCATGATGAAGTATATTCAATTCTGCATCCATTGATACCAAATATTCAAACATTCAAGCTTCAATACGCTCAAATACGCTTCCACAAAGGAGGGGGGGGAGGTGTACGGGTAGGTTCTAATGCAATTTACATGGTTTTTCACATTCAGGACGAGTAGCTGGGTATTTATATTTAAGATATTCAAAATTCAAGCATATCATGATGAAGTATATTCAATTCTGCATCCATTGATACCAAATATTCAAACATTAAAGCTTCAATACGCTCAAATACGCTTCCACAAAGGAGGGGGGGAGTGTACGGGTAGGTTCTAATGCAATTTACATGGTTTTTCACATTCAGGACGAGTAGCTGGGTATTTATATTTAAGATATTCAAAATTCAAGCATATATGATGAAGTATATTCAATTCTGCATCCATTGATACCAAATATTCAAAACATTAAAGCTTCAATACGCTCAAATACGCTTCCACAAAGGAGGGGGGAGTGTACGGGTAGGTTCTAATGCAATTTACATGGTTTTTCACATTCAGGACGAGTAGCTGGGTATTTATATTTAAGATATTCAAAATTCAAGCATATCATGATGAAGTATTCAATTCTGCATCCATTGATACCAAATATTCAAACATTCAAGCTTCAATACGCTCAAATACGCTTCCACAAAGGAGGGGGGAGTGTACGGGTAGGTTCTAATGCAATTTACATGGTTTTCACATTCAGGACGAGTAGCTGGGTATTTATATTTAAGATATTCAAAATTCAAGCATATCATGATGAAGTATATTCAATTCTGCATCCATTGATACCAAATATTCAAACATTCAAGCTTCAATACGCTCAAATACGCTCCACAAAGGAGGGGGGAGTGTACGGGTAGGTTCTAATGCAATTTACATGGTTTTTCACATTCAGGACGAGTAGCTGGTTTTATATTTAAGATATTCAAATTCAAGCATATCATAATGAAGTATATTCAATTCTGCATCCATTGATACCAAATATTCAAACATTCAAGCTTCAATACGCTCAAATACGCTTCCACAAAGGAGGGGGGGGGAGTGTACCGGTAGGTTCTAATGCAATTTACATGGTTTTTCACATTCAGGACGAGTAGCTGGGTATTTATATTTAAGATATTCAAAATTCAAGCATATCATGATGAAGTATATTCAATTCTGCATCCATTGATACCAAATATTCAAACATTGAAGCTTCAATACGCTCAAATACGCTTCCACAAGGAGGGGGGAGGGGAGTATACGGGTAGGTTCTAATGCAATTTACATGGTTTTTCACATTCAGGACGAGTAGCTGCGTATTTATTTTTAAGATATTCAAAATTCAAGATATCATGATGAAGTATATCCCGTTTGTGGAAGCGTATCTGTGCGTATTGAAGCTTGAAGTTTGAATATTTGGTATCAATAGATGCAGAATTGAATATACTTCATCATGATATGCTTGAATTTTAAATATCTTAAAAATAAATACCCAGCGACTCGTCCTGAATGTGAAAAACCATGTAAATTGCATTAGAACCTACCCGTACACTCCCCTCCCCCTCCTTTGTGGAAGCGTATTTGAGCGTATTGAAGCTTGAATGTTTGAATATTTGGTATCAATGGATGCAGAATTGAATATACTTCATCATGATATGCTTGAATTTTAAATATCTTAAAAATAAATACCCAGCTACTCGTCCTGAATGTGAAAAACCATGTAAATTGCATCTAAGAACCTACCCGTACACTCCCTCCCTCCCTTTGTGGAAGCATATTTGAGCGTATTGAAGCTGAATGTTTGAATATTTGGTATCAATGGATGCAGAATTGAATATATTCATCATGATATGCTTTGAATTTTGAATATCTTAAATATAAATACCCAGAAACTCGTCCTGAATGTAAAAAATCATGAAAATTACACTTGAACCTACCGTTTTGCAAACCCCCTCGTCCCGTTTGTGGAAGCGTATCTGTGCGTATTGAAGCTTGAATGTTTGAATATTGGTATCAATAGAATGCAGAATTGAATATACTTCATCATGATATGCTTGAATTTTAAATATCTTAAAATAAATACCCAGCTACTCGTCCTGAATGTGAAAAACATGTAAATGCATTAGAAACCTACCCGTACTCACCCCTCCCCCTCCTTTGTGGAAAGCGTATTTGAGCGTATTGAAGCTGAATGTTTTGAATATTTGGTATCAATGGATGCAGAATTGAATATACTTCATCATGATATGCTTGAATTTTGAATATCTTAAATATAAAATACCCAGCTACTCGTCCTGAAATGTGAAAAATCATGGAAATTACACTTGTAACCCCCTACCCGTTTTGCATCACCGTCCCGTTTGTGGAAGCGTATTGAGCGTATTGAAGCTTGAATGTTTGAATATTGGTATCAATAGGATGCAGAATTGAATATACTTCATCATGATATGCTTGAATTTTAAATATCTTAAAAATATAAATACCCAGCTACTCGTCCTGAATGTGAAAAACCATGTAAATTGCATTAGAACCTACCCGTACACTCCCCTCCCCTCTTTGTGGAAGCGTATTTGAGCGTATTGAAGCTTGAATGTTTGAATATTGGTCATCAATGGATGCAGAATTGAATATACTATCATGATATGCTTGAATTGTAAATATCTTAAAAATAAATACCCAGCTACTCGTCCTGAATGTGAAAAAACCATGTAAATTGCATTAGAAACCTACCCGTACACTCCCCCCCTCCTTTGTGGAAGCGTATTTGAGCGTATTGAAGCTTGAATGTTTGAATATTTGGTATCAATGGATGCAGCATTGAATATACTTCATCATGATATGCTTGAATTTTGAATATCTTAAATATAAATACCCAGCTACTCGTCCTGAATGTGAAAAATCATGGAATTACACTTGAACCTACCCGTTTTTTGCATCCCCCGTCCCGTTTGTGGAAGCGTATTGTGCGTATTGAAGCCTTGAATGTTTGAATATTTGGTATCAATGAGATGCAGAATTGAATATACTTCATCATGATATGCTGAATTTTATATATTTAAAATAAAAATACCCAGCTACTCGTCCTGAATGTGAAACCATAGTAAATTGCATTAGAACCTACCCGTACATCCCCCCCCCTCCTTTGTGGAAGCGTATTTGAGCGTATTGAAGCTTGAATGTTGAATATTTGGTATCAATGGATGCAGAATTGAATATACTTCATCCATGATATGCCTTGAATTTTAAATATCTTAAAAAATACCAGCTACTCGTCCTGAATGTGAAAAACCAGTAAATTGCATTAGAACCTACCCGTACACTCCCTCCCCCTCCTTTGTGGAAGCGTATTTGAGCGTATTGAAGCTTGAATGTTTGAATATTTGGTATCAATGGATGCAGAATTGAATATACTTCATCATGATATGCTTGAATTTTGAATATCTTAAATATAAATACCCAGCTACTCGTCCTGAATGTGAAAAATCATGGAAATTACACTTGAACCTACCCGTTTTTGCATCCCCTCGTCCCGTTTGTGGAAGCGTATCTGTGCGTATTGAAGCTTGAATGTTTGAATATTTGGTATCAATAGATGCAGAATTGAATATACTTCATCATGATATGCTTGAATTTTATATATTTAAAAATAAATACCCAGCTACTCGTCCTGAATGTGAAAAACCATGTAAATTGCATTAGAACCTACCCGTACACTCCCCTCCCCCTCCTTTGTGGAAGCGTATTTGAGCGTATTGAAGCTTGAATGTTTGAATATTTGGTATCAATGGATGCAGAATTGAATATACTTCATCATGATATGCTTGAATTTTAAATATCTTAAAATAAATACCCAGCTACTCGTCCTGAATGTGAAAAACCATGTAAATTGCATTAGAACCTACCCGTACACTCCCTCCCCCTCCTTTGTGGAAGCGTATTTGAGCGTATTGAAGCTTGAATGTTTGAATATTTGGTATCAATGGATGCAGAATTGAATATACTTCATCATGATATGCTTGAATTTTGAATATCTTAAATATAAATACCCAGCTACTCGTCCTGAATGTGAAAAATCATGGAAATTACACTTGAACCTACCCGTTTTTGCATCCCCTCGTCCCGTTTGTGGAAGCGTATCTGTGCGTATTGAAGCTTGAATGTTTGAATATTTGGTATCAATAGATGCAGAATTGAATATACTTCATCATGATATGCTTGAATTTTATATATTTTTAAAAAATAAATACCCAGCTACTCGTCCTGAATGTGAAAAACCATGTAAATTGCATTAGAACCTACCCGTACACTCCCTCCCCCTCCTTTGTGGAAGCGTATTTGAGCGTATTGAAGCTTGAATGTTTGAATATTTGGTATCAATGGATGCAGCAGAATTGAATATACTTCATCATGATATGCTTGAATTTTAAATATCTTAAAAATAAATACCCAGCTACTCGTCCTGAATGTGAAAAACCATGTAAATTGCATTAGAACCTACCCGTACACTCCCCTCCCCCTCCTTTGTGGAAGCGTATTTGAGCGTATTGAAGCTTGAATGTTTGAATATTTGGTATCAATGGATGCAGAATTGAATATACTTCATCATGATATGCTTGAATTTTGAATATCTTAAATATAAATACCCAGCTACTCGTCCTGAATGTGAAAAACCATGTAAATTGCATTAGAACCTACCCGTACACTCCCCCCCTCCTTTGTGGAAGCGTATTTGAGCGTATTGAAGCTTGAATGTTTGAATATTTGGTATCAATAGATGCAGAATTGAATATACTTCATCATGATATGCTTGAATTTTATATATTTTTAAAAGATAAATACCCAGCTACTCGTCCTGAATGTGAAAAACCATGTAAATTGCATTAGAACCTACCCGTACACTCCCCTCCCCCTCCTTTGTGGAAGCGTATTTGAGCGTATTGAAGCTTGAATGTTTGAATATTTGGTATCAATGGATGCAGCAGAATTGAATATACTTCATCATGATATGCTTGAATTTTAAATATCTTAAAATAAATACCCAGCTACTCGTCCTGAATGTGAAAAACCATGTAAATTGCATTAGAACCTACCCGTACACTCCCCTCCCCTCCTTTGTGGAAGCGTATTTGAGCGTATTGAAGCTTGAATGTTTGAATATTTGGTATCAATGGATGCAGAATTGAATATACTTCATCATGATATGCTTGAATTTTGAATATCTTATATAAAAAAACCCAGCTACTCGTCCTGAATGTGAAAAACCATGTAAATTGCATTAGAACCTACCCGTACACTCCTCCCTCCCTCCTTGTGGAAGCGTATTTGAGCGTATTGAAGCTTGAATGTTTGAATATTTGGTATCAATAGATGCAGAATTGAATATACTTCATCATGATATGCTTGAATTTTATATATTTTAAAAAATAAATACCCAGCTACTCGTCCTGAATGTGAAAAACCATGTAAATTGCATTAGAACCTACCCGTACACTCCCCTCCCCCTCCTTTGTGGAAGCGTATTTGAGCGTATTGAAGCTTGAATGTTTAAATATTTGGTATCAATGGATGCAGCAGAATTGAATATACTTCATCATGATATGCTTGAATTTTAAATATCTTAAAAATAAATACCCAGCTACTCGTCCTGAATGTGAAAAACCATGTAAATTGCATTAGAAACTACCCGTACACTCCCCCCTCTCCTTTGTGGAAGCGTATTTGAGCGTATTGAAGCTTGAATGTTTGAATATTTGGTATCAA
Source organism: Anadara kagoshimensis (assembly GCA_021292105.1). Lineage (NCBI taxonomy): Eukaryota > Metazoa > Mollusca > Bivalvia > Arcoida > Arcidae > Anadara > Anadara kagoshimensis. The sequence continues at coordinate 22,232,113 of CM037875.1, read as the reverse complement.
TGGATGCAGAATTGAATATACTTCATCATGATATGCTTGAATTTTGAATATCTTAAATAAATACCCAGCTACTCGTCCTGAATGTGAAAAATCATGGAAATTACACTTGAACCTACCCGTTTTTGCATCCCCTCGTCCCGTTTGTGGAAGCGTATCTGTGCGTATTGAAGCTTGAATGTTTGAATATTTGGTATCAATGGATGCAGAATTGAATATACTTCATCATGATATGCTTGAATTTTAATATCTTAAAAATAAATACCCAGCTACTCGTCCTGAATGTGAAAAACCATGTAAATTACATTAGAACCTACCCGTACACTCCCCCCCCTCCTTTGTGGAAGCGTATTTGAGCGTATTGAAGCTTGAATGTTTGAATATTTGGTATCAATGGATGCAGAATTGAATATACTTCATCATGATATGCTTGAATTTTGAATATCTTAAAATAAATACCCAGCTACTCGTCCTGAATGTGAAAAACCATGTAAATTGCATTAGAACCTACCCGTACACTCCCCCCCCTCCTTTGTGGAAGCGTATTTGAGCGTATTGAAGCTTGAATGTTTGAATATTTGGTATCAATGGATGCAGAATTGAATATACTTCATCATGATATGCTTGAATTTTAATATCTTAAAATAAATACCCAGCTACTCGTCCTGAATGTGAAAAACATGTAAATTGCATTGAACCTACCCGTACACCCCCTCCCTTTGTGGAAGCGTATTGAGCGTATTGAAGCTTGAATGTTTGAATATTTGGTATCAATGGATGCAGAATTGAATATACTTCATCATGATATGCTTGAATTTTGAATATCTTAAAATAAATACCCAGCTACTCGTCCTGAATGTGAAAAATCATGGAAATTACACTTGAACCTACCCGTTTTTGCACCCCCGTCCCGTTTGTGGAAGCGTATCTGTGCGTATTGAAGCTTGAATGTTTGAATATTTGGTATCAATGGATGCAGAATTGAATATACTTCATCATGATATGCTTGAATTTTAATATCTTAAAATAAATACCCAGCTACTCGTCCTGAATGTGAAAAACCATGTAAATTGCATTAGAACCTACCCGTACACTCCCCTCCCTCCTTTGTGGAAGCGTATTTGAGCGTATTGAAGCTTGAATGTTTGAATATTTGGTATCAATGGATGCAGAATTGAATATACTTCATCATGATATGCTTGAATTTTAATATCTTAAAAAAATACCCAGCTACTCGTCCTGAATGTGAAAAACATGTAAATTGCATTAGAACCTACCCGTACACTCCCCTCCCCTCCTTTGTGGAAGCGTATTTGAGCGTATTGAAGCTTGAATGTTTGAATATTTGGTATCAATGGATGCAGAATTGAATATACTTCATCATGATATGCTTGAATTTTGAATATCTTAAATATAAATACCCAGCTACTCGTCCTGAATGTGAAAAACATGTAAATTGCATTAGAACCTACCCGTACACTCCCCCCCCTCCTTTGTGGAAGCGTATTTGAGCGTATTGAAGCTTGAATGTTTGAATATTTGGTATCAATGATGCAGAATTGAATATACTTCATCATGATATGCTTGAATTTTAATATCTTAAAAAAATAATACCCAGCTACTCGTCCTGAATGTGAAAAACCATGTAAATTGCATTAGAACCTACCCGTACACTCCCCCCCCTCCTTTGTGGAAGCGTATTTGAGCGTATTGAAGCTTGAATGTTTGAATATTTGGTATCAATGGATGCAGAATTGAATATACTTCATCATGATATGCTTGAATTTTAATATCTTAAAATAAATACCCAGCTACTCGTCCTGAATGTGAAAAACCATGTAAATTGCATTAGAACCTACCCGTACACTCCCCTCCCCTCCTTTGTGGAAGCGTATTTGAGCGTATTGAAGCTTGAATGTTTGAATATTTGGTATCAATGGATGCAGAATTGAATATACTTCATCATGATATGCTTGAATTTTGAATATCTTAAATATAAATACCCAGCTACTCGTCCTGAATGTGAAAAATCATGGAAATTACACTTGAACCTACCCGTTTTTGCATCCCCCGTCCCGTTTGTGGAAGCGTATCTGTGCGTATTGAAGCTTGAATGTTTGAATATTTGGTATCAATGATGCAGAATTGAATATACTTCATCATGATATGCTTGAATTTTATATATTTAAAATAAATACCCAGCTACTCGTCCTGAATGTGAAAAACCATGTAAATTGCATTAGAACCTACCCGTACACTCCCCTCCCCCTCCTTTGTGGAAGCGTATTTGAGCGTATTGAAGCTTGAATGTTTGAATATTTGGTATCAATGGATGCAGAATTGAATATACTTCATGATATGCTTGAATTTTAAATATCTTAAAAATAAATACCCAGCTACTCGTCCTGAATGTGAAAAACCATGTAAATTGCATTAGAACCTACCCGTACACTCCCTCCCCCTCCTTTGTGGAAGCGTATTTGAGCGTATTGAAGCTTGAATGTTTGAATATTTGGTATCAATGGATGCAGAATTGAATATACTTCATCATGATATGCTTGAATTTTGAATATCTTAAATATAAATACCCAGCTACTCGTCTGAATGTGAAAAATCATGGAAATTACACTTGAACCTACCCGTTTTTGCATCCCCTCGTCCCGTTTGTGGAAGCGTATCTGTGCGTATTGAAGCTTGAATGTTTGAATATTTGGTATCAATAGATGCAGAATTGAATATACTTCATCATGATATGCTTGAATTTTATATATAAAATAAATACCCAGCTACTCGTCCTGAATGTGAAAAACCATGTAAATTGCATTAGAACCTACCCGTACACTCCCCTCCCCTTTGTGGAAGCGTATTTGAGCATATTGAAGCTTGAATGTTTGAATATTTGGTATCAATGGATGCAGAATTGAATATACTTCATCATGATATGCTTGAATTTTAATATCTTAAAAATAAATACCCAGCTACTCGTCCTGAATGTGAAAAACCATGTAAATTGCATTAGAACCTACCCGTACACTCCCCCTCCCCTCCTTTGTGGAAGCGTATTTGAGCGTATTGAAGCTTGAATGTTTGAATATTTGGTATCAATGGATGCAGAATTGAATATACTTCATCATGATATGCTTGAATTTTGAATATCTTAAATAAATACCCAGCTACTCGTCCTGAATGTGAAAAACCATGTAAATTGCATTAGAACCTACCCGTACACTCCCCCCCCCTCCTTTGTGGAAGCGTATTTGAGCGTATTGAAGCTTGAATGTTTGAATATTTGGTATCAATGGATGCAGAATTGAATATACTTCATCATGATATGCTTGAATTTTGAATATCTTAAATATAAATACCCAGCTACTCGTCTGGAATGTGAAAAATCATGGAAATTACACTTGAACCTACCCGTTTTTGCATCCCCTCGTCCCGTTTGTGGAAGCGTATCTGTGCGTATTGAAGCTTGAATGTTTGAATATTTGGTATCAATAGATGCAGAATTGAATATACTTCATCATGATATGCTTGAATTTTATATATTTTTAAAAAATAAATACCCAGCTACTCGTCCTGAATGTGAAAAACCATGTAAATTGCATTAGAACCTACCCGTACACTCCCCTCCCCCTCCTTTGTGGAAGCGTATTTGAGCGTATTGAAGCTTGAATGTTTGAATATTTGGTATCAATGGATGCAGAATTGAATATACTTCATCATGATATGCTTGAATTTTAAATATCTTAAAAATAAATACCCAGCTACTCGTCCTGAATGTGAAAAACCATGTAAATTGCATTAGAACCTACCCGTACACTCCCCTCCCCTCCTTTGTGGAAGCGTATTTGAGCGTATTGAAGCTTGAATGTTTGAATATTTGGTATCAATGGATGCAGAATTGAATATACTTCATCATGATATGCTTGAATTTTGAATATCTTAAATATAAATACCCAGCTACTCGTCCTGAATGTGAAAAAACCATGTAAATTGCATTAGAACCTACCCGTACACTCCCCCCCCTCCTTTGTGGAAGCGTATTTGAGCGTATTGAAGCTTGAATGTTTGAATATTTGGTATCAATGGATGCAGAATTGAATATACTTCATCATGATATGCTTGAATTTTGAATATCTTAAATATAAATACCCAGCTACTCGTCTGGAATGTTATTTACAGTAAAAAATATCGGGACTACATTCGTGGTACAAGAAATTGTTCGTAGTTTTGTGGAAGTTTTGATCCATAAAATCTAATTCGTTAGTAGGTAGTTATGCGTAGTAAATAGTTGATATTTTTTCAAAATAATCAACTACTTTTCTAACAAGTAACTGGCTACTAGTAGCTAACTTTTCTTCCACAAGTAACTGGCTACTAGTAGCTAACTTTTCTTCTACAAGTAGCCAGCTACTAGTAGCCAGTTACTAGTAGCTAACTTTACCTATCTGTTTATATATCGTATCAAAAATAAATCATGTTCGATTCACAATCCAGAAGCATAGCAAAAACGTTGGAACTGACAAGTTAGGTTAGACACTTGAACTTCCACCAGGGAAGTGAGGCCGAGTGCTCGGAAAGGGTAAGCACCTCCTGTATAGTGAGTCAATATTGACCGGGCCATTTGATCTCTAAATTTGTTGGCGCTATCTGTGACTTTATATACACCAATATACTTGACACAACAGCAAACAACAGACAAGCGACAGCATCCCAGTCCTAACAATAACTCTAATATACCTACCTAAGTTTTCTATGACTTACCGGAGTTCCGTCTGTCACAGATGTTTGTCGGTGCTATCTGTGACTTTATATACACTAATATACTTGACACAACAGCAAACAGCAGACTAGTGACAGCAACCCTACCCTAACAATAGCTCTAATACCTATTTAGGTTTTCTACGACTTACCGGAGTTCCCTCTGTCACAGATGTTTGTCGGTGACTTTATACATACTAATGTACTTGACACAACAGAAAACAGCAGACCAATGACGACGACCCAACTCTTACAATTTAACTTACCTTTTTTCTTTTGTTGACATTTACCTGGGATGTGTTTTCTTCGACTTACCGGAGTTCCCTCTGTCACAGATGTTTGTCGGTGCTATCTGTGACTTTATATACACCAATATACTTGACACAACAGAAAACATCGGACCAATGACGACGACAAAACTCTTACAATACAACCTATCTTTTTTCTTTTGTTGACATTTACCTGGGGTGTGTTTTCTAGGGTTTACCCGAGTGTCCTCTGTCACAGATATTTGTCGGAGCTATCTGTGACTTTATATACACCAATATACTTGATGCAACAGCAAACAACAGACCAGTGACAGCATCCCAGTCCTAACAATAACTCTAATATACCTACCTAAGTTTTCTATGACTTACCCGAGTTCCCTCTGTCACAGATGTTTGTCGGTGCTATCTGTGACTTTATATACACCAATATACTTGACACAACAGAAAACATCGGACCAATGACGACGACCCAACTTTTACAATACAACTAACCTTTTTCTTTTGTTGACATTTACCTGGAATGTGTTTTCTATTACTTACCAGAGTTTCCTCTGTCACAGATGTTTGTCGGTGCTATCTGTGACTTTATATACACCAATATACTTGACACAAAAGCAAACAGCAGACCAGTGACAGCAACAGCAATAAGCTTATCATACACAATTGTAACACGATATCCATTCAATAAAGCCAAAAAGTAAACAGACACAGACGCCACCAAAGTATGCACGCCTGCAAGTAATAAAAATTAGTTGGAAAAAAAGTTTTAAAGTAGAGTTGGCGAAAACGGACGCCACCAAAGTATGCAAAATGGTGGTGAAGTGGAGTTGGCAAGAAAAAGTTGACTTGAGTTATGGTGTTTAACGTCCCATATTTCATTTATATCTAGACGTCGCCAGTAACAGGCCAAAGTCCAAAAAGTTTTCCTGTGCGTTGCCTCGTTTACTTGAAGATTCCATCCGAAATAACGATGACTTTCATTTCGTTTACATTGACGAGTACTTGGCGAAAGAACAGTCACTACCCATTTTCAAGTTTTGGGTCAGACCCGGTCGGGGTTTGAACTCATGACCTCCCATTTACGGAGTGAGAAATCTACGAGAGCTACCATAGTCGTATAAGCAAGAAAGAGGCGGCACCAGAGTAAGCACAGCTTTAAGTAATCAAAATTAATTCATAATGGTCGTGAAGTGGTGCAAGCGAAAAACCGACGGCATTCCATTGTGTTAGGTTTTTGGCAGCTCAATTTGCTATCACCAGGTCCATGTTATACAGTAACTTTCCACCATAGATTTTATGCCGGTCATCACGCTTTGTAACTCGTGGTTTCTGAATCTAAATTGCATGATGTTAGCAGCGTCTTCACAGACATTAAGATTTTCAAGTTGTTTAAAAAACAAACTAACCCATGTCCGAATCACTATCCAGAAGCAAATTAAACAGTTTGAAACACGTGGATTTCCGCCAGGGAAGTGTGGCCGGATGCTCCGGAAGGGTAAGTTCCTCCTGTTTAGCTAGCTAAACCCACCACGTGTGTAAAATATCCATGATAATCAAATTACCAAATACTGAATTAGTTTACAATGCAAATTTTCTTAACTTTCCCAATGAAAATTGTTACAAAATGATAATTATTTTGTTGCAGTGTTATTGGCGATTCTAACTTATAAATATTAGTCAGCTTTTATCTTATAAACACAATCACTGGGTGGTGCAAATGTGCCATTGGCTATTCGTATTTTGATAATACACTTGTTTGGAAAAACATAAATTTCCTAGTTGGGCTTCTTTTGGGGACACTTTTGAAATGGCCTACCAGTTTGGTTGCAGCTTGATAGTATAACTTAACCTGTTTTTGTGGTTCTTCTGGAGAGACCCTAAAACCGATGCCCTGTGTCACGACAGGCATGACACGTTAAAGAAACCTACATTATCCTGAGCGCAATGCAAAGGGCAAATTTTCTACCACTTCACCTATAGTTGGTGACGTCTCGACATAAGTCAAATGAGCATGACTTGGACGTAAAATCCTTTTCGACCAATCAATTTACCGTTACATCTGTATTTCAGTCTTTTCCCGTCTCTTTGTGGTTGTCCTTCTACAACTTTACCAAACGGCAGACGATCAAATACAATATGGCCGAAGATAAACCCAAGATATATCATCGCAGCTTGTGCATCAAAATAATCATTAAATGATGTAGGTATGGAAGGTATTCTAAAGTTCCAGCCATCCTGCAATATATATAATTATGTAATCATGGACAAGCAGAAAACTAGAGCATATGTTTCAGCTATAGTATGCTAATGACAAGAAGCAATTAATTGACAAAAATTGTGGAAATGGGCCAATAAATTATTTTAAAATCTTTGGTGAATATAAATGTGAGGTCATTGTATGATGACATTGCGCCTTCCGTAACAATGAGCTTCGGAGGCGGAGTGGTCAAACGCGCGAGTTTACGGATCGCCGCATAAAGGGTTCAAATCCCGCTCGGGCATATCATAATGAGAGAAATTTTGTCAGTTTGCTTGCCGAATGTCGGGGTTTTCTCCGGATACTTCAATTTTTTCAGCATCCTTGAACTGAATACATCCACATTAGTGAAAAAATCTTGATTGGGTCGTAAATCGCCATCACCGCACTTCAATCTTTGCGTAACATCTATACATATTAAGCTTTATGGTCAGCAAATGGGTGTGATAAGTGCTTTCATCTTTTTCTTCGCTTTGCTAAGAACAGCACCTTCTCATGATCCTGATCGAGTCCCGGCACGATAAGTAGCCCCATATACAATCAATATCAAGTGTCGAATTGGTGCACCAACTTCTTACAGATTTACAAGCTGACAAACTTTTTTTTTTTGTTATTCTGAAACAATTCATTCATTGTCTCTCATTACTATCGATAGTCCGGATTTCAATGTAATTTCCGTGCCTTGTAAAGCGGCCTCTGTGACCAAATGGTCTAAACCGCGTGGCGTACTTATCTCACTTCCTATGTTCAACTCCCACTCGGGACAGAAACCCGTGCAAGAAAGTATTGTAATGGAACAACTCAAGACGTGATGGTTATAAAATACCCGCTTTATTAGATCCTGGAGCTGATGCTGATGTTGTGATGTGTGCTCAGGGATGTGTTTATTGCCAGGGTCTAAATATGTTACTCGTTTACCAACAACCTGGAGATGACCAACATCATATTTATCCTGTTTTGTTTATCACCAATATTTACAGCATTTGACAATGAGATGCCGTTTTATGAAGCATTAACTACTTACTAATTACAACTCAGTTCACATAAGTACATTTAATAAAAAACTACCAAATTATTAAATGTAAGAATATGTTTCATTACGGTATGTCAGTTCACTTACCAAAAAGTCAGTAGTTTTTTCCAGATACTCCGGTTTCCTCCACAATCCCTGAACTGACAGCATTGAATTTAGTTTAAAGAAATCAAAAGATCCATAAATCTAAAACCTTCGATCTGAACCAAAAATTTGAAATGTCTATCTGTAACCATTTTAATTGCACTGGTATTCGTTAAAAAAACACTGAAATGTATTACCTTGTTAAACATAAGAAGTGGCCCCACCGTCAGTAACGGGCTTATAATAAGTTGTATCACCACACCTCTCGGACCACCAAACTGGTACGTTGTCGTCTTTGGTACATCCATTCTGGGTGTCTAAATGTCTGACCTCAGTGACTGCTGAAAAATATCATACAGTGATGTGCAGTTTTAATTTTGAATGAATAATTTCAAAGTGAATTTCAAAATGTAAAGGGGTATGCTTAAAAGAGTTTTTATCGGTACAAAAGTTCAAAAACATTATACGTCGCTTGCAATACTGCTCAACTCTAGATCCGTCTACTCGCTTGTTCCGATATGAGGCGCCGTTCTGCTATTCATTCACTATTTATGTATATCCATTATTTATTTATTGATATCCATAAATTAAATTATGCATATGCACAAATATTTTTGATACTAATAAATATTTTTGCATATGCAAAAATCGAATTAAGCATATGCATAATTCAGACGAACTAAATAGCTGTTCCTATCAACAAGGGAGAACCAAGTGTTTTCATGTTTCCTAAATGTATTTTTGCATATGCAAAAATCGAATTATACTGATGCAAAAATAACCAGCATATGCATAAATCAAAGATATGTAAAAATAGTGACTAAATACCAGAACGGCGCCTCATATTTTAAGATTCCATAGCGACCGACTTATAAACTTTTGAACAACTTATAGACCTAGCCCTGGTTTCACAATCATTCCTTAGCTAAGATTTTCTTTAACTTAAATCTTGCAAATTTTAAAATCTTTATAATTTTGTTAATTTTCAAGATATTGAGGAATTTAATGTGTCATTTTTAAGATCACTTCTAGATTAAAACATTTGCATTTAGATTTGACAAAAATATTCATCAGTAGTTTCAAAAATAGATTACAAAAATTAGCTAAATTTAAGATAAGGAAAATTTTAGCTAAGGAATGATTGTGAAACCGGGGCCAGAGCTAATGAATTAGTGTCAAATCAACAGCTGATGTCTGTCCCTCTTTGACTTTATCGCGAAATTTTTAAGTTTTCGGCAGCTACAGTACAGGCCTGTCGAAAGTTTAACACTGAGCTGACGAAGAGAAGTCAAAGCTTGGCTGTCTAGTGGCCAAGATATGAATAGCTAGTCGCCAAAAAGCTGCCAAAAGATAAATAGCAGCTGTCGAAAAGCTGCCGAGATATAGCTAAAAAGGCACCAAGTTGAGCTGTCCATTATCCATTAGTTCAGTGTTTTGGTTCATCAAACCTTTTCCGATCTTCAACTCATTTCCGTTAGTTCAGTGTTAAACTTTCGAAATGTCTGTACTTTTTTGGTTTTGGTTCATCAAACCTTTTCCGATCTTCAACTCATTTCCGTTAGCTCAGTGTTAAACTTTCGACATGTCTTTACGTTTTTGGTTTTGGTTCATGAAACCTTTTCCGAGCTTCAACTCATTTCCGTTAGCTCAGTGTTAAACTTTCGACTAGATTGTACTTTTTTGGTTTTGGTTCATGAAACCTTTTGCGAGCTTCAACTCATTTCCGTTAGCTCAGTGTTAAACTTTCGACATGTCTTTACGTTTTTGGTTTTGGTTCATAAAACCTTTTGCGAGCTTCAACTCATTTTCGTTAGCTCAGTGTTAAACTTTCGACATGTCTGTACGTTTTTGGTTTTGGTTCATAAAACCTTTTGCGAGCTTCAACTCATTTTCGTTAGCTCAGTGTTAAACTTTCGACATGTCTGTACGTTTTTGGTTTTGGTTCATAAAACCTTTTGCGAGCTTCAACTCATTTCCGTTAGCTCAGTGTTAAACTTTCGACATGTCTGTACGTTTTTTGGTTTTGGTTCATAAAACCTTTTGCGAGCTTCAACTCATTTTCGTTATTTCAGTGTTAAACTTTCGACTAACCTGTGCTGTATGGTTTTTTGGTTCATTAAACCTTTTTAAAACCTTCTTTACAATAACTGGTATGCGAAATTAAATTTGAAGTTTGATAACTTGTTGAATTTGTTCAATTTATTTAACAGTTGGAAATTCAAATATTATTTGATAATTAAAACAAGTCTTTTGCTTCTCTCTTATGTCGTGTTAAAGTATTTGTACAACAGTATGATATTGTTATACTTCTGTTATTTGCATTGTCAAACATGTATGTTTTCGTCATGGCAAGTTTGCTCTCAATATAACAAAAATTAAAAAAGCGTTTGATTCCCAAAACAAAAATAAAATCAACTAGAAAAATTGTGAGCCACAAGCTCACAAAAAATACCCCCGCTCCCACCACATAAAAAAATCAATCAGATCAAATTTTTAAATAGGAGGTGCACATCTACATTATATCACAAAGATTGTGTGAAAGTTTCATAAAATCCATTGAAGGGTTTAGAAGGAGTTGCGGATAAGAGATAGGTACCCTAAGGTGTAATGGAAGGACGGTCACCCCTATCACTATATACCCCCACTTTTAAGCGGGGGGTATAAAACACATATATAAGGTTTGACATCCCGAGACTAAAATAAAGGCCAGTATTGTCAACTCGTAAAGAAGAATTTTAAATTCGGGTCAAAAGGATGACACCTAGTGTAATTCTTGATAAAATGTTTTGGTCTCGCAGAAATGGACACATGTAAGTTCATAATATCTATGTCACTTTGATAAAAACTGCCATTAATACAGGGGACTTTAGATACTGAGTCTTAACTGCTTATCACAACTTCAAAAAATTTCACAAATGCCAAAACCAGCCGAGTTATCTTGTCAAAATCTTTATTGTTGATCAGATTACTGGCAATCTGCAAATCGAGAAATTTTCGCCCGATTTATTATTATATTTTATCATTATAAAAAGTGTCAAGATGCCGTCTGCTTTGAAATCTATATGCGGCGACACAGAAAGTAGCGTCATGCTCATGCAAAAATTAACAGATAAAATTCGCGTGAACATGCATTAACTTTCGTGTTTGCACATAGTTTTTGCGTGAGCTCGCGATGAAAAATATTTTCGTGTCACTTCTATGTTGCCGCACAAAACACATAGATTGCTTTGCATACCATCTTGACACTTTTTTGGTATTATTTCGTCAAAATTTGAACATAGCTCATCCCAATGGCACGAGTGTTGATAAACTTATTGTGCGCTTACGTGGTAATTTTTACACGCGAAAGCTGAATGTGACCAGGTTTGCGTGAGATCGCGATTAAATTCGCGTGAGCGCCAAGTAACTTTCGCGTGACTACACGATAAAATTATATTTTTCGTGTTTCGTGTAACTTGTGTGTCGCCGTATTCAAAATTTGGTTTTTTTAACGCAGGTGCTTTCTCAAAAACCTGAGTTTGATGGAACAACAAAAATCAGCTGACCAGCAATAACTGGAAAAACAAGTATTTTTGTTGAATTATCTCCTACAATATTTTCTGACTTTCATTTTTGGTACCACATCGCAATTGCTAGCTAAGTTTTTTTCCTTTTCGTCTTTCCGTGACCTTATAGGATGTTTATATCCACATTTTGCGATGGCTTTAATGGAATTCAAACCGAAAGTAAAATGCAGAAAATTTTTAACAAGAATTATTTGACCTGCTTAAATTTATCTAGATAAGAAATGAATAAAATATTTCAGTAAATACTTACATTTTGATGTATCAGTGCATACACTGCACACAGACCTAGGTTAAAAGTAAAATAAGGTTATTTAAACAGATAAGAGGTATTCCGTGAGATTGTTCACAGGTGGGACGACACCTTAGCGACCTTGGCTAAAGGGAGTTCGTTTGAACTTTGGTTATGTCCGCAATCCTACGGAGCCCGTTAGATGACATGGTAAACATATTTTATTTGGTTATTTCGAAATATTATATTGCAAACCAGACCTCACTTCTCTGGTGGTTATGTTCGCAATCCTACGGAGCCCGTTAGGTAACATGGGAAACATATGTTATTTGGTTATTTCGAATTTCGAATTCTAATAGACCTGCGTTTTCTATATATGAAACATAAAGAGAGCCAGCCGTGGTATAACAAACGATATACCCATCGCTGTTCCGTTTTAATGACGTACTCCCTTGCGTTTTTATGACGTCATGTTATGTTCCGCGAACAATGGTTGTGAAGTAACTTTCATTCATAAAATCATGTATTTCAATGGCGGTAATCTCAACAGCCGCATTGTTTCAATGGGTTTTTTGCAAATAAATAGTAAAATGTACTTCCGAAGAAAGAGTTCGCAATGTTTATTTGAATTTGTTTTATTCAAGTCGTGTTAGAATTGAAATGATCAACATTTACCCGTGGTATATCGTCGAATAATACACGGGCAGAGCCACCTCGTGATATATTCTTCCGTATGTGAACTCCACGGGTAGATGTTGATTATTTCCTAAATACCCTTCCGGAGCACCAGGTCTCACTTTCCTGGTGGAAGTTTACGTGTTTAACCTGACTTGTCGGTTTCAAAGTTTTTACTTTGCTTCTGGATTGTGATTCGGACATGGATTAGTATGTTTGTTTTTGATATTCATGATGAAGTTAGCCCGAAATTTTATTTTGTTTTTGTTTAGAGATTATGAAATACATATACATTTTTGAGATAACGATATTTACTATATAATTAATAAATTCCATCTTTATGATTGGCTAAAATGGTAACACGTGACCATTGGATCTCATATGATATACCACGGATTTCTGAAAAATCCGGTTAATATCAAATCGGTGTACGTCACCGATTTTTGTTAATGTTCTCGCGCAAAATGTCATCAATTTAGTGTGCACAAGTGATTGGGTGTCATCCGGGATGCCCGTTATTTTTTTCATAGAACGCTGACATCATCAATTTAGTGTGTAAATAATTGTGTCTCATCCGGAATGCCATTTTTTTCATAGAATCGTATTTAAAAAGTCAGAGAGATCTAATTAATGCGGGATATTTTTGCGTGATCTGCCGGTCTCAACGAGGGCGAGCAAGGAAATCTAACATCGGTAAAATAGCTAGATGGCATGGCCACAGGTTTGAGAAAACATTGTCAACCGGAGTGCCAGAGTGGCTAAATGTTATGGGTTTTTTAGCGGTTGTATATGGTGTGATATTCATCGTAAAAATAAATATTGACCGAGGCAACATATACAACCATAAAAAATCCATAATTGTATAATATATATAAAGGAAAATAATTTGCTGATAAAACGCATATTTTTACTGAATATTTTTCAAAATCAATTTTTTTCACTTTATTCGACTAAAAAGTTCACATTCATACTTTAATGTTAAATATCCTTTACCATGTCGCCTAGCGGTCTCCGTAGGGTCCATGGTAAAATATTGAAAATAGTTAAGATGCTAAGAAGATAATGAAACTGTAAATTCTTCAAACTCTAAATAACTTGTCATCAAGTGTAGTTATCTCGGTGTAAATATAATCTAGTTGGTAAACAACAAACAACATAGATTCACATATAACCAACCAATAACCATGGATAAATCTATATAATATAATGTCATTTAAACCATTGAGTTGTTGGTGGATGTTTCGCCAAGGATATCACAAACTCATTAGTCAATAATTGTGTATTTTTGTATATATTCAGAAATATTGTCTAAAAGCTGCTAGTTAAAATTTGAAATTCCTCAAAAACTAAGGTGTACTTTCCTTATGCAAAGTATTTCCTTAGCTAAATTTGGTAAAAACTATTTTGATCCTTTGGGATGTATTCCTTTCAATTCTTGAAAAAAATATGGTTTCAAATTATTAGTCCGAGTACTTATGATGAGGAATTGTATTCCGAAACGACCGGCTAATGCTGTAAAATTAACAATTAACACTGGTATAATATGTAATATAGACTTTACTTTCGGAATCTTTTTTGTCCGTCCTGTTTTGGTTTGTTTTTTTCCTTCGCTTTTTTAAGTGTAATAATCCAGCTACCCAAGAATATAAATTTTCGTCTACACTCGCCGGTTCCACTACGGAATAAATTTAATAAATGACATAGGAAAATGTCATTTCCGTATTTCGACACAGATACGACACGAGCTACTAGTACGAAGTCAACCGTAACTAATCAAAGTAATCCTTGACGAGTTCGGGGTTACGAATATTACGAACGGATTATAATACTGATAATGCGGGTTTTGATATGGACTAAAACATATTGGTACATTTTATGGCTACGGATACGTAGCTAATCCGACAAGTTGATCCGTAAATGTATGACAAGGCCATTACTGGCGTTTGCATTTAGGCATTTTAGGTTCACTAATTATAAAACGTACATATTTTAAGTTTGTTCAGTTCAATCCTGGTCGAAAGTCAGCCTATATAGACTGGTTGGCTCAGTATTGTTTTATATAAATATGCAGCAAGCTATACCGGAAGTGCAAGTGACCAGAAGTACGTAAACTTTCGACACACCAAGTAGTGGAAGTTCACGTGTTTAGCTTAATTCGTCAGTTTTAAAGGTTTTTACTTTTCTTTGCTTTTTGGGTTGATCAGTATCTTTGTTTTCGGTTTAACTTTTCTGGTAGAAGTTCACCTTGACAATTTTCAAAGTTTTTACTTTTTCTTTTGTGATTTGAATATGGAGGAACAAAATTTGCCTACAGTGAGCCTTCCGAATCGTATTCAAACTCGCGTTTTCGTCATGGAATCTTCTTATTCTTTTACTCTTAACAAACGAGTCAACAATCTCAGGATTTTTTCCCCATCTTTATCTCCCGATCAACCACCAGTTTCATGAAATTTTCACTGTATCTAAATTCATTGTAACTTTTTACACTCATCAAAATGTCTTAAATATCCATACGAAGTCTTTCTAAGCGTATTGAAACTTGCATTTCCCTTGTTTAATTTGTCTAACAACGTGGTGTCATATCAGATCAATAACCAAACAGTTTCCCTATTTTTCCCTCTTGATAATCCGTCAGCTTCGGGAATTTTTCATACTATCCAAATCTGTCAGCCACGTGAAATTGTTTATGCTATTTAAACAATCGTGTATTGTGAAAACATTCGCGAAGTTTTCACGCTATCTAAAGTTGTCAGCTTCGTGAAATTTTTCACGCTTTCAAAATCTATAGATTCATGCTATCTAAATTTATCATAACTGTTCATACTCCTATCCATTTCTATATCCCCCGGTTCCATTAACGACATATTATTATCATTGTAATCATCATCATAATGTTCTCTTTCAAATATGTCCTCGGAAACCAAATCATACTTTTTTGACTTCCTTGATTTTTTGTTATAATTTTCATCATTTACTCCATCATCGCTACCCAAATAACCTAGACTTTTCTTATCCATGTATTGGTAATCGTCTGCAAATTCGAAACTATCGTCTGAGAAGTAGCCATCTGCTCCATCAAGGTTTATTGCTGTAGCCGACAATCCCCTTTCTTCTAGATATTTCTCTCTTAATTCGTCTGCCTGTTCTTGTATTTTTGAATCCGTGAGTCCTATTAACTTCCTGAAACCTTTCATCTTATTTTCTGGACTTTGTTCCTCCCGTCTTTGTCTTATTCTTTCTCTTCTCTTGTTGGCTTTGATTTTTCTTTTCAACATTTCTTCTTCATCCTCACTGGAATCTCTAAAATTGCAAATATTGAAAAATTCTACATTTTGATTACACACGTGGCAAGAGCAGCTTGCTTAACAGAAGGTGCTCAACTTATCGGAACATCCGTCATAACTTGCCTCGTGAAAGTTCACACATTTTACTTAAATTGCCAGTTTTTACTTTGCTTTGGGCATGGATTGGAATGTTTCTTTTTGATGAAAGATACTTATTATAAATGTACTCATTCTTGCGTTTTAAACACCACTACGATAACTCCGTATTTGGTTGGTCAGGGTTCAAATCCCGGACGGATGTGACCAAAAGCGTCCGTTGAAGGTTATCATTCCCTTCAGAGAAGACTTTAAATGTTAGGCTAAAAACCTCCTTGTACAATGCGCTCTCACAAATATTCCTGCCAATTCACCGATAGCTGGTGACATCTCAATATAAGTGAAATAACGTAAAACCCTATTAAATCAATCCATTGGTTTTATACTTCACAAAACTAACATTTGTTTTAAGATAAAGATCTGTGGATTTAAGCTTTTTTTAAAATACTTGTGAATTGGGAGTAACGACCTTTTACACAAATATCAAGATTTTTTTCCATTTATCCAGACGGTGAATTGTGGGATGGTGGAGGAAACTAAAGTGACCAGAGAAAAACCGAACTTTGGCAAGTTCTACCAGACAAGGGTTTTGTTCATAGTAGAGTTCGAACCCTGGCCTTGAGAGGCGCTGCGAACAAAACATTAAACCTGCATTTGGAAGTTCATTTTCGCATTAGATAAACCTAGAGGCAGAGGATACATATTGCCAGGTGTGATTTTAGTTTGATTGGTTGATTGGATGGGGTTTTATGTCCCAGTCAAGAATATTTCACTTATATCAAGAGGTTACCAGCTAAAGACTAAGTGGCAGTTTTTTATCTTTGCAGTGCATTCAGGGCAATGTGCAGAGATGTGTCTTTTCCATGCCACATTTGGCGTGACACGGAACATTGGTTTTTAAGGTATCTTCTGAAAAAAAAATTCCATGACTTTTGTTTTTAAATGCCGAGAACTTAGCGAAAGAACAGTCACTACCCACTTCCACCAGCCGGTGTTCCAACCCACTGCCTCCTCCATACATAGCGAACACTACCAGCTGAGCTTCAGTGGTGGTAAAGGTAAATCTAGAGGAAATGATGCATGATGCTAGGGACTGTTTGTAGGGGTTCAAATCCCGGCCGGTTCCGACCAACACTTGAAAATAGGTACTGGCTGTTCTTTCGCCAAGCATTCGGCATTTAGAATGAAAGTCATGGGTTCTTTCTGAGGAGACCTTTAAAACCGATGCTTCGTGTCAAGCAACACGTGGTATGTTAAAATCCCAACCTTGCACATCGCCCTGAGCGCAATGCATACGTCAAGACTTCTGCCATTTCACTTTTAGCTTGTGAATTCCCAATATATTCTTAACTGGGATGTAAAACTTAATCCAACCAATCAATCAATCAACATACTTTTCTTCACTACAATCTGAGAAGTCTCCATAATCGATGGGATCCATACAAACAGTACACAGGTTGTTTAGGTCCGTGAAGCAGTCTATACAATACACAGCTAAAATAGAATAATATACAGATTAAGAGCAAATTTTACAACACACATTAAATGAGAAAAAACAAACTGAATTAACAATATACAAATAAAAACAAACATGCTGATCCATATCCAATCAAAACAAACATACTAATCCGTGTCAGAATCACAATCCACAAGCAAAGTAAAAACTTACAAGTAAGCTTAGACACGTGAACTTCCACCAGGAAAGTGAGGCCAGGTGCTCCGAAAGGGTAAGCACCTCCCGTTAAGCTAGCTACACCCGCCATGTCTGAAATCAGAATTGTGTTAAAGGAACATGGCACTATGGGACGTCAAATATATCCAGGGCAATCCTTGACACAGAGACGTTTAACTTGTCAACAATACTGTGATGGCGGCCATAAAACTTTTTGAGGGCCTTGCTAAGCCTAGGCTCGCAATATCCCTAAGTCAACAAGTTATTTGCAAGAAGCAAATGAATATCAATCCAAAAGCAAAGTAAAAACTTTTAAACTGGCAAATTAAGTTAAACTAGAGAAGTCAGGCCGGTGTTCAGGAAGGGTAATCACCTAGTGTTTAGCTAACTACATCCGACCCGTGTAAGGACAACTTATAAAAGTTCATTTATTCTTTTTTTCTTCCATTAATGATATTAGGAGGTGTTTAGTCATCTGGAGCACAGGCCTCACTTCCCTGGTGGAAGTTCACCTGTGTAACTTAAGGTGCAAGTCTTCAATGTGTTTTAACTTTGGGAATTGTGATTTGGGCACTGACTGATATGTTTGTGATTTAATAATTATTTTTTAATATAATACATATATTCATTGGTTAAAATAGGAACAAATCATTCCTGTCAATTTTGATTGCAACTGCATTGTGCTTCTTTTGAATGTTTATAAATTAGTGCATTAAAAATAATACATAAGAAAACAAACGGTATTGGCCAAGCTCAATGAAGTTACAAATTTGTATTGTTGGCAGTAATGCACGCGATATTGGATTCATGCGTGTCATTTAACGATTTGGGGTTTTCTCTTCAATTTATTGGTGTATACTGTATAAAAACTGTTCGTATAATTCTCGAAATTTGATTATATCATTAATTCTTTAAGTGAATAGTTTCATCAGAATCAAAAACAAACATTCCAATCCATGTACAAATCACAATCCAGAAGCAAAGGGTGCTGGCTGGATACTTTGCACACTTCGTGTAATTCGCTTATAATCACTTTATTCGTATTTCATCACTGCGGTAGCTCAATTGGAAGAGGACTCGCTCCGTAAGTGGGAGATCGTGGGTTCGATCCCGGGCCAAGTCTGACCCAGGACTTGAAAGTCGGTAGTGATTGTTCTTTCGCCAAGCACTCGACATTACGAAATACAAGCCACGGTTATTTCGGATAAACTTCGGTGTCACAGTGGGCTAGGCACGCTAAAGAACCCTGCTGTAAAATGCCATGAGCGCAACGCACTGGCAAAATTTCTGCCCTTTCGCCTATAGCTTGCGACGTCTCGATGTAAGTGAAATATTTTTGACTGGGACGTTAAAAACCATTACTCAACTCAACTATTCGTATTTATTCGGAATTCGGAATGAAATTTAAAAAAAATAGAATCAATGCTTAAATAATATAAAATAATAATGATTTAAAGAAATAAAGCAAGTCACCTTGGCAAGTCCTATTTGCACATTTCATGAAGTTGTCTTCATCTTCAATTCTTCCTTCTTTACCACAACTCAGACAAGATTTCCGGTTCCACCCTAAATGTCTAAATATCTTCCGTAATATTGGATAGCTAAAAACAAAATGATGAAATGTTTTGACATTTTGCAAGATTTTTGGAAAATAAATATGAATAAATGTGTCTTACTGTATTTAACGCCACTGTAAGATTCAATCGTCTATAGGTGTACCTTGATCATGGCTGTCTATTGGTATTTCTAGTTGACCATCTAGAGTTTAACAACTTGGTGATCATATCATGGGATTATTTATCCAATGTTTATTAAGACGAATTTTGAATGCAATCAATTACACAATTTGGAAGACTGTTCCATTTTTGAAAAACTGAAGCCCCTTTAGTTTGAACTACATTTATTTTTTAATAATTTCAGTGTGGCATGATCTACTTTAATATAATTGGTAGACGCAATCAAAGTACAGTAACAGTTTAAAAAAGTTCCCACTGCGGGAACTTCATACAACAAAACAAGCGGCTTGCAAATAAGTTGTTGATGCCGTAATATTGTAATCCAAGGCTTATCGAGGCCCTTAAAATTTGTTTGACCTTCATTTATCACAATATTTTTATAAGATCAAAAATTATCATGGATACATTTGACGTCCCATAGTTCCATGTTCGCTGTTTCCTTCATTGTCAATTTTGATAGCACACGTGACGGGTATAGCTAGCTAAACAGGAGGTGCTTACCCTTTCTTGGTGGAATTTCACATGTTTAATCTAACTTGTCAGTTTCAAAGTTTTTACTTTCATTCTTCTACATTCTGATTCGGACATGAATTATTATGTTTGTTTTTATTGGTAGACACAATAAAAGTGTAGTGACAGTTTAAAAAAAGATCACTACAGGAACTTTATACAACGAATCAAACTGCCTACAAATAAATTGTTGACACATGGATATTACTAGCCTAGTCCTATCAAGACCCTTACATAGTTTTATGGCCGACATCACAATAAGAATGATGCCTCTGTATCAAAAATTACCATGGATATATTTGACGTCACATAGTTCCATGTTAGGTAGTACACAAGAGAGAAGCTAGCTAAACGAAAGTTACTTACTTTTTCGGAGCACCAGGTCTCACTTCCCTGGTGGAAGTACATGTGTTTAATTTAGTTTGTCATTCTTCAAAGTTTTTACATTCCTATGGGAGCGGAATTTTGACATGGATTGATATTTTTTAATTAAAGTGTTAAATAGACATTGGCAGTATTTTTACTGTAACTGTCCAATGCAAACATTACGACCCATGTTAAACTCACAAAGTGATACTTTGGAACTTGAAAAATTAATTTAAACATGTAAACCGTCTGCCCAGCTAGCACGGTCGCCCACCACACATGAAATCAAAATTGAGAATTAAAAGAACATGGAATTACAGGATTTCAAATATTTCCAGGATTGTTTTAAATACAGAGGCACCATATTTATGGACTGCTGGCTGCAATAAAACATTTTTACGGAATTGATAAGTGTAAACATGCATATCCATAAATCAACAATTTATTTGCAAGCAGTTAGCTTTGTTGTATCTGAAACGATTAAGAAATATTCAATCATCATTACTGATAATCATCGTTTACTGCTTCACATTGGTACTTATGATTATCTTGAATTAAAAAAGACGATTTGCAACTGGGAATGCGGACGGGTTAGTTAAAAATACACACGTGGTGGGTGTAGCTAGCTAAACAGGAGGTGCTTACCTTTCTGGAGCACCGGGCGCGCATCACTTCCCTGGTGGAAGTTCACGTGTCTTACCTAACTTGTCAGTTCCAAAGTTTTTACTTTGCTTCTGGATTGTGATTCAGATATGGATTTATGTGTTTGTTTTTATTTGATCTGTATTAAAATAGCTCTTCTGAGGGGGAAATGTATTCGAAAACCACCGTCTAATGCTGTAAAATCAACACTGATATAATATGTTATTTATCGTAAATAATATCGCAAGAAAAATTACAATATAACACGATAGGTAATGGTGTCACAAAAGAACTGTATAGATGAGGGTTTTTTGTCTTTTCATATCTGAATTAAATATCATACTTTGAAACAAAACCGAAACCACAAAACAAATCACATGAGAATAGTAACCACCCATTAGCCATTTCTCCTATTACAATTAAGCATTTAAGTGACGGTGAAACTTACTGTGCCGCAAGCTTCCCTCGGAGACTTATTTCTTCCTTTCGTTTTGAGACACCGAACTTCCGCCTCAGCTGTCGTCTGGTATATTTCAACATTCCGCCTCTGGTTTTGATGATATGGTTATACAACCAAACTGCACGTGCTCTTTCCCGGTCTGGGTAATAACATCCGGCTATTATGTGACGAAGCCGAAGTCCATAGGCTTCAAATATGACCAGAAACACGCATAGACCGTATAGGATACCTGGAATTTAAAATATAAGCAGTCATGTTTAGAAAACTTTCTGAATGCAATGATCAAAGTACAAACGTTACATTTAAACTTTCTTAACTTAAATCACACGAGCATACGGCCTGTGTGTGTCGAAATCATAATCATAAAAGCAAAGTAAAAAAATAGCGATATCCACTTTTGTATTTCAGAATACTTTGTTGATAAGCAAACCTAATGGGTGCAACATCCTTGAGGCTTATTTAAAGAGGTTTTACTTTACATATCAACCAAACTGCCGGTATCAATATTCCTGTTGTTTTAGGGTCAAATCAAATGGGGAGATGCGGGTTATGCCCGAAAAATACAGTACATGTGTCAAATGACTTTATAACCGCTTTATTTTTCCAAATTTGAACCATAGTTGATAAATAAACCTATATTGGCAATATATATCGTTTTTGCCATTTATATTAATGACATTTAAAGAATGAAAATATCGGTTTACCTATCTCTTCGTAAATGTTGAAATTTGGTCTGTGCGGATTTGGAAGACACGGTGCCGTGTTAATCTTTATATCAGAGGTTAATGGATCAAACATGCTTAATAAAGATCTGTACATATCTGCTAGAGAACCGTTTCCTTGTACATGCATCTTAAGATGAGGAGGAACAGCTAAACAAACGAGAATATAAAATTTTATTACTGTCAAATCATCAATTTTCGTGGTGTCCCTATTTTTTATGTTTTCACGTATACACCGACCCCTATTTTTTAAGTTTTCACGTATACCCCGACCCATGTCAACGTAATAGTATATATTACTAGTTTATCTTAATAAAAAACAAGCATACCGATCCATGTCCGATCACAATCTACAAGCAAAGTGAAAACTTTGGAACTGACAAGTTAGGTTAGACGCGTGAACTTCCACCAGGGAAGTGACGCCAGGTGGTCCGCAAGGGTCAGCACCACCTGTTTAGCTAGCTACACCCACCACGTGTGTAATCAAAATTATTTGAAAGGAACATGAAACTATGGGACGTCAAATAGTCAAATATATCCAGGGCAATTCTGGACACAGAATCGTTTATCTTAAACGAAATCATAGACCAGGAATGTACCACCCCATATGATGTGAATTAAAGAGAAGAGTATTGAGTGTTGGTATTGGTGTTTTAAGCCCTAGTCAAATTTATTTCACTTAAACCGAGGCGGTCAGTTCATTGACGTTTGGGGATACCGTAGTACACAGAGAAACCCACTGATCTTCGGTGGCAAGCGAATTGACAACTTCTTCACACTGGTGTCTGTCTCGATTGGGATTCGAACCAAGGAGACGAGAGGCGCTGTCATCATAGATACGTTTCGCTTTTATTGGTGAATTACTTGCTATAATAAGATTCAATTTTTTGCTTTCAAAATGGCAAAGCAACAAGTTGTGAATTAAGTGAGCATATATTGTTCAAAAGCATGTCAAAATATTGGTTCAGTTTTATAATATGCTTAAAAACAAATTAGAGAATATCCCTTTGATATTTACATTCGTATCGTTCATTATACGCATATGGTTGACGTCATCTATTTTCTATTCCAGCGACTTAGTTTAAAAATATTTATTCAATTAAATATAATACATAAAATAAGATAACAAATAATAAATTGATTGGATTCTGGAACCAGAGAATATCTCTAATATTAACCAGTCTCCTATATCTAAAAAACTTAAACATCTAATATTCCAGCGACTTGACATGTATGTCTGAAACCTTCACTGTGTCACTTACCTGCTTCTGTTTTGATAGCTAATTGAGTCTTCATCATGTATAGAAGCCAGTATAAGGCAGAATCACAGGCCATATAAAATCCAGCATGACACATGCTCAGTAACAGCAGCACCAATCCTTTAGCCAACTTTCTTTTCTCGCACATTGCCATGTAAATCGATCCTGAAAATAATAAATTTAACCACGTACCGGTATTACCCTCCCGGAGCACCTGGTCACACTTCCTAGGTGGAAGAGTTCACATGTTTAACCTAACTTGTCAGTTTCAGAGTTTTTACTTTGCTTCTTGATTTTGATTCAGACATGTATGTTTGTTTTTGATTTATCAACTTAAGATACACTTTGAATTAAGACTGTCGAATTTC
The DNA here is from genome assembly GCA_021292105.1 of Anadara kagoshimensis. Classification (NCBI taxonomy): domain Eukaryota; kingdom Metazoa; phylum Mollusca; class Bivalvia; order Arcoida; family Arcidae; genus Anadara; species Anadara kagoshimensis. Next base: position 22,208,124 of record CM037875.1, on the reverse strand, counting down.
CTGATTTAAACACCGGATCCCAATATCTACCAAGACCATTCTTCTCAAATCAACCTACTTTAGACAATAAGAATCACATTTATGAACATATTTACTGATTAAGTACAGACTGTCAAAAGTTTAACATTGAGCAAAGTAAAATGAATCAAAATTAGTTTGCAAAGTGCCTGAGAAATGGTTGGCTAGTCACCAAATAATCGGCAGTGTACAACACTTAAGGCAAGAATCGTCGGTATATTTAAAATTCAAACAATCCTTATTTTAAAATTGACACGAGTACAACACAAGTTTGTAAGGTACTGTCTGTTCAAAAGTAATGTTACTATTACAATAAAACAAACAGACGAACAGACAGACAGACGAACAGATATGGTGATTCCTATATGATACCCTCAAACTAATTTCGGGTTGTATAAAATTTACAATCATTGATTTTTGCTTACATAAACTAAAATAATATTTTTTACATTCCCCTAAACTAGCATGACCTGCCAACATCTTTTCAAGTCTGTTTTCTGTTTTGGTTTGTTTATTGTTTCATCAAATGCTCACTAGGCAATAACTCTGCATTATTATCAGAAATATGCAATTGTCTTAATTTCCTGCTAGTTAAAACTTGAAATTCCGAAACAGTCGTCTATTGCTGTAAAATTTAAAATGGTATATACATGTAATATATATATATATGTCATTTAAACTACTGAGTATCTCTGCGCTGGTAGATGTGTCCAAGAAGATACAAACTTAGTAAGCAATAATTGTCCATTATTGTCAGAAATATACAATAATTATTGTCTAAATTTCCTACTAGTTAAAGTATGTAATTCCTAAAAACAAAGTAAAATATACACCCTCATGCAAAGGATTCTCTTAGCTTAATTTGGTAAAATATTTTTGATCGTTTGGGTATCTTTTCAACATCTTCAAAATAATTTTGGTTTCATAATCTTGGTCCAAGCACTACTGATAAGGAATTGTATTCCGAAACGACCGTCTAGTGCTGTAAAATTAAAACTGATATAATATGTAATTTCACAACTTTGGTCCAAACACTACACATGAGGAATTATAATTTGAAACTGTCGTCGACTGCTGTAAAATTAAAACTGGTATACATGTAAGATGTAATTATACCCGTAAACCACAATTTTAAATTTTAACTCTAAAATAGCATTATTGATACATACTGGAGTTGATGTATTTGCCCTCTCTTTCCAATCCAATGGCATAATGCTTTCTTTACCGATTTCCATTCTCCTTTCATCAATATCTCGTACTTTGAATGTCAGATACACATTATCATACGAGTCCTTAGTTAAAAATCTGTATCTATACACCATGGCTCTGAAAAATACCAAGATGGATTCGACACTTTCAACATGTTAATGACAAATCTCAGTGGCGGATTCAGCGGGGGCGTAGGGGGCGTACCCCCCCTTTATGTCGCTAATAATACATATAATATAGGCATTTTGAATGAAAGATTTTTTCCTCTTTGATGCAGCTCAGATTGCACCAGAATACAGGATGCGACATTTTTTTCAAAATTTTCCGGGGGACCCCCTAGAAGGTTCGAGCCTTCGACTCTCACATTATACCCCCTTTCTAAAATTCTGGATCCGCCTCTGAATCTTTTATTAATAGAGGTCAAGTGTTCTTCACCTAAATGCTTAAGAATCGCATCACCTCTCATCGACGGGTTATAATTCCACTCGGACAAATAGTAGTATGAGCAAGTTTGTCAGTTCGTTTTCCGAAGGCGGTAGTTTTTTTTATTTTTAGGTACTCCAGTATTCTCTGCCATTCCTGAAATTACTATCTCGATAAAAGTGAAACCGCAATCCAGAAAAGAAAGTAAAATCTTTGACAAATGGCAAATTTAGATGCACATTTTCAAACGAGTCCTTTGTCAAATACTCGTATCTGCACACATTGGTTTAAACAAACAAACATTGAATCAAACATTAATATATACCTGTCCATGTCCAAACCACAATAAAAAACAAAGTAAAAATCTAGGCAAATTCAGATGCACATTTTCGAACGAGTCCTTTGACAAATACTTATATTTTACAACTTGGTTCAGAAGAACAAGCATTGAATAAAAAACTAAAATATAGCGGTCCATGCTCAAACCACAATCCAAAAGCAAAGCAAAAAATATAAACTGGCGAATTAAGACACATCTTTTCAAACGATTCCTCTGCCAAATACTTGTATCTACACAACATAGTTCAGAAGAGCAAACATTGAATCAAACACAAGCATATATCAGTCCATGTTTAACCTACAATCCCAAAAACATAGTAAAATCTTATAAAACTGGAAAATTTAGAAAAACTTTTTAAAACGAGTCCTTTGTCAAATACCTGTATCTATACAACATGGTTCAGAAGAACAAACATTAAATCAAACATAAACATATACCGGTCCATGTCCAAAACGCAAAGTTAAAATTTTGACAAATGGCAAATTTAGATACACCTTTAAAACGTGTCAAATGCTTGCATCTATACCCCATAGCTTTGAAGAACAACAAATATTAAATCAAACACAAACTTGGCATGCTCAAACCACAATCTCAAAACATAGTAAAAACTTTGAAAACTTGCAAATTAAGTTAAACGCGTGAACTTCCACCGGTGAAGTGAGGCCGGGTTCTCATGAGGTATAAGAACATCCCATTTAGCCAGCTACATGAGCCATGTGTGAATCCAAAATTGAAAATGAAAGGAACATGAAATATGGGACGTCAAATATAGCAGGATAATTTTTAATATAAAAGACTTTATACTAATTGCCGATAACATAAAGCGACGCCCTTTTGGGGTCCATAAATGATTAATTATTAATTGATTATTATTAATGATGGAATCATTCTGTTTGCGTCAGTGAAATACTCTTGTCGTAACTGAAAATATGTATATGCATCCGCAATTGTAATATAATATTTTGTAGAGAGAAAAATGTTGATGGTTTGAGGATTTTATAAGGCGAAAATGGCGGTGTTTACTCCGGAAGTGATGGGTTTGGTGACGTGTTACGTCATATGCGCAAGAGGATCCGCCATTTGCATGGTTTTTTTAACATGTTAAATCACCATAGAGTCAATGTTTTATCCCGTGCAGAAATATTCTAGGCTAATCGCGGAAGCGCATAAAAATTTTCAGTTACGACTTGGTACAAGTAAGTGAAAAATGTCCATTTTATTCTTTTATATGATTTCTATAAAAATAAAGAGTATGTCATTGTCACAAATGTTTCCAATAATAAGCTGTCAATTTTACTGAGTCAACAATTCTGTAAAACTGGGATCTACAAACTTACTTGATAAAGACAAAAGTCGCAGCAAACATCATGAAATAGTCTACAAAGTTGATAAAGGATGTGAAACTGCCAAGTCGTTCCTGAACATCTTTTAGTATGTCCTCTTTTACTTCAGAGTATGTCTTTGACTGTGTAGCATTAAAGGAAAATTTGTAGTATATACTAACGTTGAAGTAAAACATCTCGTACACTTCAGTTATGGCACTTTTAAACGCTAAAATAAATAAATAAATAAATAAATAAATAAATAAATAAATAATAAATAAATAAATAAATAAATCAATCAATCAATCAATCAATCAATCAATCAATCAATCAATAATATAGGATAATAAAACATTTCGTACACTTGAGTTATGGCACTTTTAAACGCTAAAATAAATAAATAAATAAATAAATAAATCAATCAATCAATCAATCAATCAATCAATCAAACTATAATATAGGCAAATAATAAAACATTTCGTACACTTGAGTTATGACACCTTTTTACGCTAAATTAAACCGAGCAAAATACTCCCCGCCCCCAACATTTTTTCCGTGACTTTGACATTTCCCAAATGGCCTTGTTTCAAGGTCATGACAAATCTTTGGATCAAGTTTATTTATTAAAGTGAAGTTTTAAAACATTCGTCTATTGCAGCTACGAGATAGGGCCCTGTCATGATTTTCAAACATACTTTTCCTTGACCTTTCCCATATTACCTTGGTTGAAGGTCATGACACACTTTTGAATCATGAAGATTATTCATGTGAAGTTTTAGGACAGTCGTCCAAAGCGGATATAAAGTATGGCCCGGAAACGATTTTACACGGACGGACGGACAGACGTAAGGATAGACATGGTGATTCCTATATACCCACTCAAGGTAGTTTGATAATATATAAATGAATTAATAAACAATATAGGCAAGAAATAAAACATCTCGTACACTTGACTTATGACTTTTAAACGCTTAAATTAAAAAAAAACAAACAAATAATCCATTAATAGAGACAAACATCATTGACCTATCTATTTCCATTAGGAATATTAATATACAATAATCAACCTAGTACATGGGTAGTGGTAAGATTCACATATTCACTGAAAAAAACATAAACACTACTTGTTTCCCATGATTTAGACAGCTGTGTTCCCTATATATAAATATACTGGTTCTTAATAAATATTCAAATTAAAGGTCAAACGGGCATGTCAATGTTGCTTACCTTCATATAAAACAATGAATAATTAAACTGTAAAAAGCGATACACATAAAAATTAAAAGCGTGTACTAATTTTAGCGGTCGAATTTATCACTCAATAGCCTTGTCATATATATACTGATGTATTCTTCTGCATAGTTAGCAATTTTTATCAAGCATGTTTACACGTATTTAGCGCCATTGTGTTTGCCAGCGTGGCACTTGGTAATTATTCTATCACGAAACAATACTGAAAAAGTTTATATTGCAAGGTTCATGTAAAACATCGTCGTTTACGTAAAATTCAACTTATTTTACATCATAGGGTTCGCCAGGGTACAACGTGATCAATATCCCATGTCTGTGTGGAAGGATATCAACAGCGTTAATGTCGCAAATTCGCGGGGTAACGCCGTTGTTTACGTAAAATTTAACTTATTTTACATCATGGGGTTCGCCAGCGTAAAACGTGATCAATATTCCATGTCTGTGTGGAACGATATCAAGAGCGTTAATGTCGCAATTTCGCGGAGTAACGCCGTTGTTTACGTAAAAATTTACTTATTTTACATCATGAAGTTCGCCAGCGTAAAACGTGATCAATATTCCATGTCTGTGTGGAACGATATCAAAAGCGTTAATGTCGCAAATTCCCGGAGTAACGCCGTTGTTTACGTAAAATTTAACTTATTTTACATCATGGGGTTCGCAAGCGTACAACGTGATCAATATCCCATGTCTGTGTGGAACGATATCAACAGCGTTAATGTCACAAGTTACTGGAATTGCGTCGTTTTTACGAAAAAGTTAATTGACTTTACGCCATGGGGTTCGCCAGCGTACAACGTGATCAATATTCCATGTCTGTGTGGAACGGTATCAAAAGCGTTAATGTCGCAAATTCCCGGAGTAACGCCGTTGTTTACGTAAAATTTAACTTATTTTACATCATGGGGTTCGCAAGCGTACAACATGATCAATATCCCATGTCTGTGTGGAACGATATCAACAGCGTTAATGTCGCAAGTTACTGGAATTGCGTCGTTTTTACGGAAAAGTCAATTGACTTTACGCCATGGGGTTCGCAAGTGTACAACGTGATCAATATCCCATGTCTGCGCGGAACGATATCAAAAGCATTAATGTCGCAAATTCCCGGAGTAACGCCGTTGTTTACGTAAAATTTAACTTATTTATTTTACATCATGGGGTTCGCCAACGTACAACTTGGTCAATATTCCTTTTCTGCGTGGAACGATATCAAGAGCGCTCGTTAATGTCGATGACGAAGGACACGGGAATGCGCGAATAAATCCATACATCTTTGTCAAGCGTACTGACAAACTATCGCATTCTAGGATGTGTCCGTATGGGATTTAAGTTAAGGTGGTTAGATTGTTTGATAATTTGATTGGTTGAACGTCCCAATCAAGAACACAGCCGTTACAAGCTACAGTACAGACCTGTCTAAAGTCTAAAGTACAAATTGGTGCTTAATCGGTATTTATTGTTGGCTCCTCATTAGCTACATGTATACTTCGACAGCCTTTCGACAGCTGGTATCTAAATTTCTGTATCTTTTCGGCCACTAGCTAAGCATACATCTCTTGCACTAGGTATTACTTAGTCCTCTTTGTGCTTTGGGCCTTGACAGAGGACCTACATCTCTGTCTTTCAGCTGCCATACAGCTCTTCATTGCTGATCTTATTGGCCAGAATACTTTTAGAATCCTGCGAAGACATCTGGTTTGAAAGGTGTCTAGTTTTTGAATGATGGTGTTGGTTACCTTCCAGGACTCTGAGCCATACCTCGCATTAGGTATTCCCCAGTGTTAAACTTTCTACAGATCTGCACTGTATACAGTACAGACCTGTCCAAAGTTTAAAATTAAGATAACGAATTAGTACCATTCATCTCGGCCCCTCGTTACCTACACTTTCACAGCTTTTTGGCAACTGTTATCTATCTCTCGGCAATTTTTATATCCCTAGCTATCCGCCATATCTCGGTCACTTGGTAGCCGAGATTAGACTGCTTTTTGTTAGCTAAGTGTTAAACTTTCGGCTGGTCTGCACTGTAGATGAAGCGATAGAAGTTTAACATGTAGTTGGTTACCATGGTTACAGACTGTAATCAAGACCCAACTGTAAAAACATGTAACATACTTACGACGACCCAACGAACCGGCAATAAAGTTCTTGATGGCTTTAGCGATAATACACAACATTGTAATTACTGAAATACAAAAAATATAATTAAATAAATAAATTAATTAATTAATAAATCAAGTACGTATAACCAGAGACATATGTCTCTGATGTAACCTCATTCGGCAAAACTCGATAAAATCCGTAATTGTCTTTAAGATATATGTCTACACTGCACCAAATCTTAACCGGAAACGGCTGTTTCAGGACATCCCTACGCCATTTGTAAATAGTTCTGTCTCAAGATATGACAAACATTTTAAGTTTCCAAACATTAAAAATCAATCATTTATTTTATCGAATCGGAAATTTTTTAGAATAGAAAATTTTCGGATAGTATCAACCTATTAATTACCATTCTTTTGGTAATATTTTTAAGTCTTTTATACGATATTTTTAACCCGTAAATCAAAAATAGAATTATTCCAGTGCTATTTGTAACAGGGTGTTTTTGTTTTTAATAACTTAAATCAAGCATGGTTAGAGAGGGAGAGGGAGAGAGAGAGAATCTTGACTGTCACTCTGTGTGAGAGAGAGAGAGAGATTTATAAAATGTCTTATCATTTGGGAAATATTGTGTGATTTTGAGCAGACCTACACAAGTAATCACAATGCCTTACCTTTAGCAATATGACATATTCCTGAAACTCCAGTTACTACTTCACACGCCCATTGCAGGAAAAAAGGTAGCGTGTCTCTGAAAACAGAAACACAGATGAATAAGATAAAAACAAGTTGGTTCAAGTAAAGGTATAGAAAAACAGCATTGACCTGTCCGTTTGACTTTTAATTTAAATATTTATGATGGACGAGTACATTTTATATAGGAAACACATAGGCTCAATTCTTCTACATAAATGTTATTTGTATCGTTTGAAGGAAATGAATTAGATACAAATTATTTTCTTTTGGGTTCGTAATTAAATAAACAAAACTAATTTTCCAGGATGTTTATTATGTTTCAAAATGTTATTTAAATGCGTGTATCACGGATGTTTTCTCATTCTGCGGTCTACCATAGCACGAGACAACAATGATAATTATATATTTCAGATCACTGGATCAAAATGCTATAACTCAGAGTTATGGTAAAGGCAAACAGTTTGCTAATAATTTTGACTACTGTAGTCGTGTCTGAGGGTTTTGGAAGGAGGCAAGAAAATGTGGATTTTTGTAGTTTTTGTAAAATTTAGTGTAATAATTGCTATGGTTGGTCGCCACATGAGTTTGCTGTTATTCAATAAGAGGTAGAAAAGAAAGGAAACAGTAGGCGCATGCATTGTGTATGCATAAATTGGGAATACCAATACCCCTATGTAATGGGTAGATTCTCATACACTATACAAGTATATGTACATTCCACTAAATGTACTGTAAATGTGACTGTGACGTAAAACCCATTTTATAATTCAATCATTCTTAAAAAGATTGAGGGGATGTTCGGGGTCTGACCTCCCCCCCCCCACCCCCCTCCCAATAATTTCTTTCCACAATATTGTATACGTGTATCACATGCTCAGTTTACACGAAATTGAACGATTTTATGTCACATTTCAATTTTTGCGGTATCATCCCCACATCCTCTTAAGTCGTTCTGTCGCATAATCGAAAAACAGAACCCCTACCCTTTCCTTAATTGATAGATCGCCGGTCACGCCCACTTTGTTCCATCAAAGGGTCGACATGCTTGAATTACACGCAAAAAGAATGAACACTAGGCCTGTATTGTGAGGTTTGATGACGTCACTGACACTAGAACGTCATTAGTTACCATGACCCTGCTTTGGTACCGTAATGACGGCCAGTGTCGGGACATTGTGGTCGTGGCCGGCGATACGTCAATTCATCGGTCCGCCACTGATATTGGATATCTTACCTGCATTGATGGTATGCTCTAGTGAATGCTGCTTTACATCTCTTGTAAGGTGCGCCCATTTTGTCGTTACAAACTTGCTCTATACTTTTCAGCCAAGCAAACACCCGATCAACCACAGCCGCTAAAACATAATAAAAAAAACATGCATACCAGTTCACTCAAGACTTGAAAGTGGGTAGTGACTGTTCTTTTGCCAAGCATTAAGGCATTGAAAGTTTTTTTTCGGATGAGGACTTAAAATAAGCGAGGTCCCGTGTCACGGTTAGGCGTGGTACAATAAAGAACTCTGCTCTGTATAAAACTCTCCTGTCACTAAAACTCGCAGCGAGATACCCCGTAAGACACATAATAGAATAAGTATTAAAAAATACACTTGGGTAGTGTAGTGTATAAATATATTACATAACTCTCCTTTTTATTGATGGAATAAAACGGTGTAATATTTTTCATATTACACAGGTACCCATATTATATCACTTGATTGTGACGTAATCAATTCTCACGCTTCTGAGTGGTTTAAAGCGTGAGAAAATATTTCGAAGTCATTCATGTACTTCTTTTTTTACAACTTTTATTACGTCAGGCCAAAATGACTGCATTTGATGTTGGGATACCGTAAAAGTAGACGGAGAAGGAATTGGTATAGTCAAAGACAAAATTCCTAAAGGGTTTGCTACATTCCATGATGTAATGATATGCGGAACACAACAGTGACATCATTTACGTAGCGGTTTCGCCTAATAACGTCATATGGAAACTGTGTCCGTCTGTTGTTTATTTTTCGACGTTTTAAGGCTTACCAATTCTTTGAAAAGTAATTTTGATGGATTTGAAAAAAATAACATAATTTGAACTTACATACTGATTTTGTCTTTATTATGTTAGGTGATTACTTTACTTTTACTATTACTAAATAGAACTATATTCTTACTTGCGCAGTTTATTTGGAGGTGATTTATCTGACCTAGATAGTAATCCGCTGTTTCTATATGGCATCAAATAACATTTACATGTCATTGTGTCTCGGTATGTGATATATAGAGTCTTAGACTCGTGAGGGCTTAATATGTAATTAATTGAACTCGTTTATTAAATTTCATATTAAACCCTCACTCGTCTAAGATCTACACTGATTAAACTGTACACTAAGCTATTAATATGTTAGAGAATATTGTAAAAGTATTTAGAATGTGAATAGAAAAAATTAAAATAAACTTTAACATTAAATATCTGTATGGTTTCAATAATTTTATTCTTTTTTTTTTTTTTTTGGTTGTCATATTTTTTTTTAATTTCATTACTTTTTAGAAAAAGTCCCTATTTATTTCAAACGTATTAACTAAAGTAACCAACCATTCCCTTATAAAGTTACTTTCCAAAATAAATAAATAAATAAATAAATAAATAAATAAATAAATAAATAAATAAATAAATAAATTGATAGACATAACATGAATTTTTTCACTGTGTGTCAATGAAAAAAAAAAAGTAAAAAAAAAAAAATAAAATGAATAAATAAAAATAAAAAATAAAGTAAAGATTTAAAATATTTAAAGTGTATATTGATGCGGCATTCAAGGTCATGTTTCAAAATTTATTTATTTATTTATTTATTTATTTATTTATTTATTTATTTATTTATTTATTTTCGGACGAAACACTTTAAGAAAATAAAATATAATGTAGATACATTTATATGTATTACATATACCAGTATACTAAGTTTCATACTAGCACATGTATATATGTAGGTAATAGGGGAATGCCCCCTGGCTTGCAGACGGTACACTTTCTTACCTCTAACCATAGAGAGTAATCAAGGTAGATAAAATTGTTAAACTCCCGTATTGGTACAGTTTCGGCAGTTCATTTCGGCCCATCGTTAGCTATATGTTTCCGGCACTACCTATATATATCTCGCCGACTTGGCATCGTAGATTGGACTCCTTTCATTCTTTCAGTGTTAAACTTTGGACGGGACTATACTGTATAAACAATTGTTAAAACAGAAGAAATTGCCTATATAGGTAAACAACATTGACCTGTCCGCTTGACCTTTTATAAGGGATAGTCATATTGGATGATCCACCCAATAAATGGGTAGTGTTATGATTCAAATAAATACATACACAGTTAAAGTGCCTACTCTATGAAGTGAGTATCACTCATGATGTAGTAGACGAAATGAACACCTACACACCCTTACACATAAATGAACTGATCCATGATGAATATTTAAATTAAAGGTCAAGCGGACAGGTCATGCAAAACCTTACATATTTCTTCTATAGCCTTCTTTAGAGCTAAGAACGATTCTCGAAGATCTTTGGAGAACTCTTGCAGCGCCGCCATCAATTTCTTAATGGTCCCCATGATACCTACATAAAAAAATCAATTTATTTCATATCAGTTTTGTAACAATTAATTTCATTGGGTAATGAGCGACCACATGCTACAGACTACTGGCGTCTATATATGGATCAAACAGGCTTGATGTTGGACCGAGCTGGCAATTCAAAGAGTTACGTCCCTTTAACAACACCCACTGCAGTAGCTCAGTTGATAGAGTGCCGGCTCCGTAAGTGGGAGGTCGTGGATTCGATCTCCAGCCGGGTCTGACCCAAGACTTGAAAGTGGGTAGTGACTGTTCTTTCGCCAAGCACTCGGCATTACGAAATGAAAGTCACGGTTATTTCGGATGGGAACTTAAAATAAGCGAGGCCCCGTGTCACGGTGGGCTTGGCACGCTAATGCACCCTGCTGTATAATGCCATCAGCGCAACGCACAGGCAAAATTTCTGCACCTTCGCCTATAGCTGATATATACTGGGACGTTAAACAACATTACTCAACTCAACTCTTTTCTTTTAACATGATTAGGTTTGGTTCAATGAAATAAAAGCTATAGTTACTTATGTACAGGGCACTATACAGATTTATGGACAGCCCTTGGGCAAGGATATGGACCGTCATATTGATATGGCCCTCGCCTGTGGCTCGGGCCATATCAAAGTGAAGTCCATACCCTAGCCCTCGGACCAGTCCATAAATCTTCATAGTGCCCTATACATAATTAGGTATTGCTAAAATATTTATGAACACATCAAGAATACTTATCAAACGATGTATTTTCTAAATTAACTTCTTTTAATAAATGGAAAATAATAACATGATAAAATCCATATCACATACCATGTCTGCTTAGACCCGAAGTCTGATATTGGTCAAAGGATTTTACCATGCTTTATTATTTTATATATTTGACATATTTTGGCATATGTGGTATCGCACCTGAGTGAAAGTTTAGGATATTGGGGGTGCGATAAGCTCCATCGTCTGGTTGTAAGCAAGTTGTTGCTAGCAAGTTATACTTTGTGTACTTTCGGTACTTTGATTAAATATTTTACCTGCTAAGGGGGCTGTTGCGCTTTAATAACGCCACGTTGTATAGTTGTTGGCGAGTTCATCTCTGTGTACTTTCGGTACTTTGATTAAATATTTTACCTACTAATGCGGCAGCTACTCTCTCAAAACGCCCCATTGTATGTTGTTGGCGAATTTATCAATGTGTGCTTTTAGTACTTTAATTTAAATATTTTACCTGCTAAGGGGGCTGTTGCGCTCTCAATAAGCTCCTTTGTCTGGTTGTAAGCAAGTTGTTGTCCACAGGTAGCAGTGTCTGACATCACCATAATGTTCCTATTAAAGTTCACTACTGGGTGTGTCATCACCAATATCATGATGTATAACAGTATGAAGCCCCTTCCTTTACCTTCGCAATGAAATACAGACACAATGCCATTTATTATAAATTACCACTGCAGTAGTTCAGTTGGTAGAGTGCTCGATCCGTAAGTGGGGGTCGTGGTTTCGAACCCCGACCGGATCTGACCCAAGACTTGAAAGTGGGTAGTGACTGTTCTTTCACCAAGCACTCGGCATTATGAAATGAAAGTCAGGATTCTTGCAGATGAGAATTCAAAATAAACAATGTTCCGTGTCACGGCAGCGGTGACACAAGCAAAATTTCTGCAACTTCGTCTATATCTGGCGACATCTCGATATAAGTGAAATATTTTTGACTTGAACGTTAATACACCATTACTTAACTCATTAATTATTAAAAAGTACTGGCTCCAGGTTCACAATCACTTTATTTAACTTGCGACGTCTCGATATAAGTGTAATATACTTGACTGGAACGTTAAACACCATTACTAAACTCATTCATTCATTAATAATACAGTACGCCCGAGTTTCACATTTTCCTTAACTTAAAATTCGCAACGTTAATTGTGGAAATCTCTGTAGGAACCATGGATGTACATTTTGACGAACTAACACATGCAGACATTATAAGCTTGAAGTGAAAAATGAAACCATAAATTCCTAAATATCTTAACAATTCGTAAAAATGATTAAGATTCTAATTTGATAGATTTAAGCTTATTGCTAAACTTTTGACTGTCCAGGTATAAAGCATAACTATTTTGAGTTAGGGGCCCAGCTCCCTTCAGAAAAGAAGTTGTAATAGTAATAAAAAGCTAAAATGTGTCAACTTTAAGGGTCTCATACTGATTTTTAGTAGCCATGGGCTACTGGATCCCTGCTTATCTTCATCCCTGTTGTCAGCTCTGGAGATAATGTTCCCTTGGGGAAACAATCCTCCATCACTATTTATATAGTGCACAACCTTAATCACATAATATAGAACCACTGCGGTAGCTCAGTTGGTAGAGTGCTCACTCCGTAAGTGGGAGGTCGTGGGTTCCATCCCTGGCCGGGTCTGACCCAAGACTTGAAAGTGGGTAGTGACTGTTCTTTCGCCAAGCACTCGGCATTACGAAATGAAAGTCGCGGTTCTTTCGGATGGGAACTAAAAATAAACGAGATTCCGTGTCATGGTGGGCTTGGCACGCTAAAAACCCTGCTGTATAATGCCATCAGCGCAACGCACAGGCAAAATTTCTGCACCTTCATCTATAGCTGGCGACGTCTCGATATAAGTGAAATTTTCTTGACTGGGACGTTAAACACCATTACTCAACATAATGTAGACATCGACTTACTTGAGAATAGTTGCGGGATCATTAATAGTGTGATACACCTCCATCTTTGAGAAAACGCCATTCCGAAAGTGATGAAAATCCCCATAACAGAGCACGCAATGCATGCATTCATTGCCTGGAATTCCAATTGCATTGTCATCATGAAATAAATGAACATGGTCATTAAAACTCCACCAAGAAATCCTGTGAAACAAAAAAAAAAAACCATGAACTATTGAAATATTGAAATATTAAAAAATGTTGAAAGGGTAAGGCGCAGTACAGACACGTCAAAAGTTTAAAATTGAGTTTTAGCATTTAATAGTTAAATTTAATTGAATTAAATCCAAATTTTATTGATATTGAAATGATCAAATTTTTTTTTGAGATTTGTAAAAATGGTCTTCCAAAAATCGCTGTCTTAAATGGTGGATGATGAATCTTGGATCGTGATATCCAAAAGTCTGGTGAAAACAAATTGGCGAATCTAAAACCGTCTTTACGTTTTTGATTAAAATTGTGTATTATTTGACTTAAGATAAAATGTTTTGTTTATACTTTAATTATCACTAAACTGATGCATTTAAGCAATTCATAACGTTATACACCCCATATCTAAAAATACATAATAATAAAATGCATGTACTCGGTAAAGGCGCATTTGTTATTGCCACGTACGGTGCAATAACCTTTCCGAATTTATTAAGATGGTCAATGCTGAAAAATCTGACTTACCAAGAAAACATGCCACCATTTCATTTTCAAATGTCCCTTCTTTGCATAGACGTCTCCACGGTGATCTGGGAACTTCTAGTCTTTTTAAATGTCTGAATCGATCATAAACACAACATGGGCAAAACGTCATACATATTGCGTTTCTTATGGATGCCATACAGTTGACGTAACATCTTTCGTACCTGTGGAAAAAATAAATAAGTATGCATACTCAAACACAGGGAGTAATTGACTTATTGAGTAATGGTGTTTAACGTCCCAAGAATTTTTTTACTTTTATCGAGAGGTCGCAAACTATAGGCGAACGTGCAGAAATCTTCCCTGTGCGTTGCGCTGATGGCATTATACAGCAAGGTTCTTTATCAAGCCACGCCTTCCGTGACACGAGGGGTAAACTTTTACGTTTCATACGCCAAATTAACGTCTTGTTATCGTTCCTTACCAAAGGTGATCACATTGCATTATGTGAGGGGACTTGGCGTTAGGATCAAAGCCTGGACCTCTCGCTGCCTACTATTGGAATCACTATGTTTGTGACACTGATATACTTTTTATTCCATAGAAAATCAAATAAATCTCAATAAAAATTGATAACATTCACTTACTTGTACCTAGTCGTAACAGAAAATCTAAATGCGCATCCGCGATTGTCATAACGTATTTCTGTAGAAAGGAAAATGTTAGCACTAAGGGGATTTTACATGGTGAAATTGACGATGTTTACATCCTTGGTGACATTTACGTCATATGCGCGACAGGGTCCGCCATTTGCCTGATTTTTCAACATGTAAAATCCCCATAGCACCAACGTTTTGATCTGTGCAGAAATATTCTATGCTAATCACGGATTCGCATACAGATTTCCTATTACGACGCTCTGACAGTACTTTTTAGTAGGTTCAAATCCCACTTGGGACAGATCATAATGATATCTCTTTATGCGAGAAAGTTCGCATGCTATAAAGTTCGATGATTTTCTCCGGTCACTCCGGTTTATTCCAACATTAAAGACTGATCGCTGAAAGTGATCAGCTGTTGACGGGGAGCACATATTTTTCTACACTAGACTACAGTGTCCGAGTGTGTTTTCAACAAAAAAAAAACTTACCATGGCAAAATCGGCTCCAATCCAATATGAACTCTGTAGGCATTTTCTTTCATTCGTGAAAGCCGATTCAGCTTTATTTTCAGCTTTATCGCCTTGATAATGAGTTTAAAATTCATCTTTCTGTTTTACAGGGTTTCCGTACTGCATGTGGCAAAAATAGGCAATATCTTCTGTCACGCAAATGGCGTCCGATGATGACGTCAGTAGGATGCTTCATGTCGACGTCATAATCCTATCTCATTACGTCATAATTGACCATCCTTTTACCTTCGTACGCGTGTTGTACGGGGTTTTCACCCCGACTTTTCAAACAAAGACATTCATGATTCCACGTACATCTTCATGTACGTATTTTTTTTTTTTTTTTTATTTATTTTTTTTTTTTTTTGGTATTTGGTATTAATAAAATGTATCCTTTTTGTGGTTTAGAAGGCGAAATCTCAATCCGAGGTGATTTTCTTTGTTTCATTTCAGACAAAGAATTTCAATCTATACTTTTTATCTATTCAAATTTTAATTGTGACCAAATAATAATGATTTTATTAAGGATTAGTTTTTAAACTGTTCACATTTAACCCTGCAAGATTTTTCGGTTTATCTCGCCGAATACAAGCTGTATGTGCTATGCAATCCCAATGTAAATTTCAAACCTACCCATCCGAGTGCTTTTCAATACTAACGAAATCGGTTTCATCAGAAAAGCAGAAAAATAATATAACTCAGGGGCGGATCCAAGATTTTTTTAAAGGGGGGTTGAGGATTATCCAGGTTTTTTTAAAGGGGGAGGTGTGAGAATTATCCAGGATTTTTGAAAGGGAGGGTGAGAAATTTATCAATTCTAGGTGCGAGCGCCGAAGACGAGGGGTCTTGGGCAGAGCCCCAACGGGGGCCAAGAAAATAATTTTTAACCAGTCAATAGCTCTCTCTCTCTTTTAAATTTTTCAAAGGGGGGCTTGCAACCCCTCAACCCCCCCCCCCCCTTAAATCCGCCACTGACCACTAATCTCTATTTTGCCTTGTAAAAACGAATTGGTGCCGACTAAGCAGCTTGTCTTGGTCCTTCGAAACATATACCTAGACATCGGCGGCGAAATCTGCTTCCTATCTCCCGGTAGCTTTTTTATTTTTAGCTATCAATCGGTAGCCGAATTTCGTCTTATTTTCGTTACCGATTATCTAAATTTAAGACCTCGACAGAACCTCGGTCTTGCAAATCTTATCTCTTGTGTTGATAAAGTACACAAGTCACCGTAGGTTACAGACAGAGAAATCTTTTTAAAATGAGTCAAAAGGGAGATTTTCTATGTTTTTTCCACACTTTTCTTGAAAAGTTATTGGTGTGACATATATAAACAATATTTAACTAACCTTTTCCTGGCAAATCTGAGCTCTGTCATTTTTATTAGACAAGTTTAAGGTGTTATTTTGACGATTTTGAAGTTTAAACCAATTGAACTTTTTTGAAAAGTTCCAAAAATCATTGCAAAAATTTGCAAAATTTAGTTAATCTCAGTTAAGAAACTGAAATAGTAGTGTGAAATTGGGGCCTGTCCTTTATCAAATCAACCAACGGTAGCTCAAGTTAGTTGGTAGAATGCTCGCTTCGTATGTTGAAGATCGTGGGTTCAAATCCCGGTTGGATCTGACCAAGCCTTGAAAAAAGGTAGTGACTGGGTTTTTTGGACAAGCATACGGAATTACGAAATGAAAGTCACGACCGGGCGCTTCGAAAGAGACCTTAAAACCGTTGATGAACCTCATAAGAAACCTCCCTGCACATTGCCCTGAGCACACTGGAAAGGAATTTCTGTCACTTTGACTACAACCGGTGATCAAGCATTCAATTAATCAATCAAATCTTAAATCGATTGTTGTTATAAATCTTTTCTACCAATCCGACAGTAATGTTGAATATTTTTCTCTGAAAAATTAAATATTGACTTTTTCTAATTCCTATGACAATTTACGACTTGAGAAATTAGCACGGCGTAACAGTATGGTTGTAACATAAAGTATGAACGTGAAATTTTCACATCAAAATCAGTTTTTAGCACATGTACAATGCCGCCGAAATCCATTTCGTTATCAACAATTTGATTGGACGGCCAGGTTGGTAACCAACGAATGACGTCATAGAAACTTTCGCGCAAACAATGGTTACCTCATGGGACATAAGAACAACAAAAACCAAAATGGTTATACAATGTTTAATGAAAATACTTCTTCATCCGAAATAACACAAGGAAGAGGAAACCAAAGAGAAAATAACAGCGAAGAGGAAACAAGTTTCGAGGACAATAACTTAAATTTCCCGCCTTTAGAGACAGTTGGGAACAATTTAAGATCTCGTTTTCAAAGCGTTGTTGAAAGACAACTCAGTAGTTTGAGAAACCCTGAGGAACTTACTTTCGCTCCAAGAAAAACCTTTTTGTCGTCGTTTTCACAGACAGATTTTAATTTGCAAGAAACAGAACGAAATTTTAGGGAGTCAAACGAAATGGACAAAATTCAGCTCTGGAACGGTAAGTTCAATTTAATTTAAATACTTATTTTAAAAATACTTTTAAAAAAACAGTTGAAGGGTAGATTGATTTAATGGTATAATGCGTCTCAGTAGGAAATAGTTTACCGAGACGTCATCAACTATAGGCGATGTTGCAGAAATGTTGACCTTTTCAGTTTGGTTAGGGCAATACGATGATAAAAAGCAAGCTACTATCGCTAAGGCAGATATTTCCACATACGTGCTTTAGTGCTGACGCTTAGCTTGTACGATGAAATATGACATCCGTTTTTAAGGTCTCTTCCAAAGGACTCCGTGATTTTCTTTTCTAAATGCCAGTGTGGTGTTTGGCGAAAGAAAAATCGATTTTGAAATTTTGAAGCCTTGGTCAGATCTGGTCATGCCTCAAACCTCGGTCGTCTTCCGATTTAGAAAAGGAATTTTAATTTAATTTAATTTAATTAATTTAAATTTAACTTTAAATTTGTCAAATTTAATTTAATTTTAATTTTAATTTTTAATATTTTATTATAAAATTGTAGTGGTAATACCGATTACTTCTAGTTGTGAAAGTACTATGAGCGGCTACCTCGATATTGAGTCGCATCCGAAATTTCACTATGAGCTCCGCTTATTTATTTATTTATTTATTTATTTATTTATTTATTTATTTATTTATTTATTTATTTATGTAGTTATTGTCAAGTTACACGAAACTCTACTATTGAGTTCCAGCGTGAAAGACGATAAAAACCTTTATTTATTTATTTATTTATTTATTTATTTATTTATTTATTTATTTATTTATTTTTTATTTATTTATTTAAACATTTTGCAGTTATTGTCAAGTTACAAGAACTAACACAAGACTTGAATGCCTATGGAAATGAAGTCTCGAGTCCAGATGATGACGCTGGACAACAACACCGTCTGTCCATTCTGGAAAATGGAATAGATAAAAAGTTACCGGACATGGAATCTAGGCTGGTAAGTTTCTTATTAAATGATAATGCCCGGGCACCAGTTTCACAATCAGTTCGTAACTAAGATTTTTTCTTGACTTAAATTTGGCAGATTTTAATAATATGTTTTGATTGAAAAAAGAATTCTATTGATGAAACTAGACTACAGTTGCCGTTAGCATAAAGTGATTTTAAAAACAGCATCTGAAGTTTCTGGCTTTCTTGAAAGTTAACAAAATCATTAAGATTATAAATTTGCCAGATTTAAGCAAAAACTTAGTTCAAGAATGATTGCGTAACTTGATCCTGAAATTCTTAAATTGCAGTACCAATCTGTCAAAAGTTTAACATCAAGTTAAGTCAAATTGGCAGCTAATCCCCGACCTTGTTAGCTATATATCTCTAGAGCTTTCCGGCAGCTGCTGTCTACCTCTTGATAGCTTTACGGTAGCTGCTGTCTACCTTTTGATAGCTTTACGGTAGCTGCTGTCTACCTCTTGATAGCTTTACGGTAGCTGCTGTCTACCTCTTGATAGCTTTACGGTAGCTGCTGTCTACCTCTTGATAGCTTTACGGTAGCTGCTGTCTACCTCTTGATAGCTTTACGGTAGCTGCTGTCTACCTCTTAATAGCTTTACGGTAGCTGCTGTCTACCTCTTGATAGCTTTACGGTAGCTGCTGTCTACCTCTTGATAGCTTTACGGCAGCTGCTGTCTACCTCTTGATAGCTTTTCAGCCACAAGCTATCCATATTTCAGCCACTCGACAGCCGAACTTGGGCTCGTTTTTGTTAGCTAAGTGTTAAACTTTGGACAGGTCTGTATTGTATATTTTTATGTCAAAGACAAAAAATTGACATCTTATACTCTAGGACTAGCCCTGGATATTTTTGACGTCTCATAGTTCCATGTTCCTTTCACACAATTTTGATTACACTCGTAGCTAAACAGGAAGTGCTTACCCTTCCGAAGCATCCGGCCTCACTTCCCTGTTGGGAGTTTACGTGTATAACCTAACTTGTCAGTTCCAAAGTTTTTACTTTGCTTCTGGATTGTGATTCGGATATGGATTAGTATGGGGTTTTGTTATTAAACTTTCGACAAGTATAAACAGCCTCGTTAGGTATTTCGACAACTGTTATGTACTAGTATTTGCGGTCGCTCGACCACTCCGCAGACTAACTTTGATTCCTTTCTCAAATCTGTACTGTGCACTCCATTATGCATTGACGTTTATTGAAGTTATTTTTCATATATTTAAACAGGTCTTGTTATTGTCAAAAGGAGGAGGTCGCAATTTGCGCCCCAGTGTGCGCCAAGTTGTAGAAAGCAAGATAGAGGATTTGTATAGTCAGATGCTTGAAGTCAGCGCTCTTCCAGAAAGACCTGTATTTCTGGCAAAAATGCAAAAAGTTATGATGATGGCTAAGATGTTGATTCACAATTTGCAGAAGAATCCCACGGAAATTGAAGAACAGGTTCATGTGATAAGGCCAATAGCAGACGACAGCAACCGAACAGCTGAGGTGGACCAGCCGCGTCAAATGATGGAACAACCGAAATCGGATCGAAGGGGTTCGATTCTAGAACCATCATATAATCAACAAACAGTTACAACTGAACCGAAACACAACCGTTGGCTTCGAGAAGATGAAACTGGTTACCAAGTAGAGTCGATACTTTCTCGGCAGCAAGAGCCGAATCAAGCGTATATGGCCGGATCAGAAGCGGAACCATCAAACGAGGTGCCAAGCGAGTATCCAGCTAGTCAAGAAGGAAGACAGAAAATGCCGACCCAACAGTATACACACGCACAGAATAAAATGCCAGGACACGAGGTGCTGGATGAACAGTATGATATTGGTTTAGGACAATCTGGCGAGATGGCTAGAGCACGTTCTGAACTAGACGCGATGCCTAGAGCACAAGCACAAAATCATGGAACTCGTCCACAAGCAAAAAATCTGTCAAAAGAAACGTCAAAATGGTTACCAGCAAAAGAAATACTGGGGCGACAGTATACAGCCGGTACTGATGCTGAACCAACACAGCAAATATACAACCAACGGTATGCAGCTGATGCCGAAACAGAACCATCTACGGCGATGCCAGCACATCGACCGGAGAATCGACAGTATTCACCTGATGCTCAAACGTCTAGATCAAAATGGTTGCCAGCACATAAGATCCTGAATCGACAGCATGCTACTGATAACGAGGCAGATCTACCGAGAAACGTGCCGAGACAAACTATGGCAAGTGGAAAATATGTAGATGTTTCCGAGTCAGAACAATTGACGAGAGTTCCAGAACAACAAAGGGTGAATCGAGGACAAATATCCGAAAGCGAAGGCAGTAGATCAAAATGGTTACCAGCACAAAAAATACTAAATAGCCAGTATGCCACTGGTACGGACAAAGAGCCTTTGAGAGATACAGCTTACACAGAACAACCGTCGATGATGTCAGCACAGCAAACGACAAGTCCAGAATATAAAACCGAAGAAAGAAAATCTCGATGGATGCAACCACAAGAAATACTGAGCCGACAATATAAAGATGAAACAAATGATGAGCAGTTGAGAGACATGCCGAAACAACAAATGGGGAGTCAACAGTATGGAGCTGACACAGAAACAAAACAATCAAGATGGTTGCCAGCACAAACGATACTGGGTCGACAGTATACAACTGATACCGAAGACGAACAGTCGAGTATTATGCCAACACAACAAATGGCGGCTCAACAGCATACAACCGGTACAGAAGGAAAGCCATCAAAATGGTTGCCAGCACAAAAGATACTGGGTGGACAGTATACAAGTGATAACGAAGAAGAACAATCGGGTATTATGCCAACACAACAAATGGCAGTTCAACTGTACGCAACCGGCACAGAAGGAAAGCAATCCAGATGGCTGCCAGCACAAAAGATACTGGGTCGACAGCATACAATTGATAACGAGGAAGACCAGTCGGGTATTATGCCAACACAACAAATGGCGGTTCAACCGTACGCAACCGGTACAAAAGGAAAGCAATCCAGGTGGTTGCCAGCACAAAAGATACTGGGTCGACAGCATACAATTGATAACGAGGAAGACCAGTCGGGTATTATGCAAACACAACAAATGACGGTTCAACCGTACGCAACCAGTACTGACAGTAAGCAATCCAGATGGTTGCCAGCACAAAAGATACTAGGTCGACAGTATGCTAACGAAGAACAATCGAGTATTATCCCAACACAACAAATGGCCGGTCAACAGTATACAGCCGGTACAGAAGGAAAGCAATCCAGATGGTTGCCAGCACAAAAGATACTGGGTCGACAGTATGCAACTGATACCGAAGAAGACTATTTTAGTGGGATGCCATACCAACAAGCTGGACGTCTGCAGTATTGGACCGATTCTGAGGTAACACCATTAGGCCATTTCCAAAAGGCCGCAAAACGTCAAATACAACACGGAAAATTTAGATCAGCATTTGAATCACAGAGAAACCGAATGAAATCTTTATCAGAATCAAAAACATTACACGAGGAATTGAGCACAGATTCTGATGAAGGAACGAGCCACACGGCACACGCTCAAAACAAAGGAAGAACAGGGACAGTTTCGATGGATCCGGATACAACACGCACGGGATTGAAGAAAGATTTAGACGAACTTCCTGTGAGTTCCGAGTCCAGTGCACTAGAGAGTGATCCAAGCAGCGAGATTATGAGTGGATATTCCGAATATTCAACTGATATCGATATAACATTTCCTGTTATGTCGGAAACTCCTGGATACCAGGACATCGGGGAAATTGGAAATACAACTCTTAAGAGTAAATACGTACCCAAAATATATAAGCCCACTAGGCAAGAGTTTGCTTTAAATAGAACGAACTATGAAGAATCGATTGATAAGGTTGCGATGGGCAAACATGAAGTTAAACCAGTGTTCGACAAATATGGAGAAGACATCACAAAAGGCGATGGAAAGAAAGATAAGTATGAAAAGGGCAAAGCGGGCGAAGAAAATCTCGATATAAGCAAAACGCGTGAAAAAACTGGGCGTGCGAAAGATTTATCCGCAGATCATAGAGTTACCGATAGAGGGCGTGACAATATGCAGAATAGTGAATTTAAATCCGATTTTACAAGTTCTGACGATCAAGTTCCCGAAAGTGGCCGACGGAGATATAAACGCAAATATGAAATATCTGTCGATGGCAAAGCGAAAGAGGATCTGGAAGGGGATGTCCATAAACGGAAACGAACACGAAAAAATGAGCCGCTTGAAGAAGAAAGTTCTACCGAAAATGGTGTAAGCAACATTGACAATAAAACTGATTTTCGTCAATCTCCAAGGGAAACTAAAGGAAAAGATGGGAAAATGGTTAGAACTGGTTATAAACCTAAAAAGGATCTCAGCGCAGTTAAAAAAGAAGATTCCAACACAAGCATTTATTACTCTGATAGTTCTGGTGGAGAATCAAACATTGAAGACACAAGAGTTAAGAAAACGGCCAAACTAGGAAATGAAAATAAAGCAAAGCAAGACAAAAAATTCGTGAATCTCCGTGAAAAGAAAATATACCCGTGTTATTGTCAAGATTGTAGAAATTCAAAATATGAAAGAAAAGTGGGACTTTCAAATAATGAAACCTGGGGACAAGAATCATATGGAATTAGGAACTTATTTGTAAATTTTGTACGATTTTGGGGGGATACTGTGACAGGACTTTTATTCTTAGTGATTATAATGTCCGTGTTTTCGTGGTCAGATCCTCGTCCGATTCCCGGAACTATTTCCGACTACCTGGATATGACACATATATCTCAACCGCCTTTTTAAAATCATTAAAATATAAAATATTTAAAAGTTTTCTAAATTTTTTAATTATGCTTAAACTATGTCAGTTTTGTAGATCAAAAGGTATAGATCGTCAGAATTAAGATCCAAGGCTCATGAGTTCGAATCCTGACAGGTCTATGTTGTGACCTCATTAAACAATTTACTTTATTTCACATTGCTGTTTATTTCCTAGGTGTCCGGATTTATGGATCGATGGGACAGCAATCTCTGCAAATGCTGTCTCAGTGAGCTAGCGCCTAATAGTTATCCTCAGAGTGCATGCAATGCACAATATCATGACTGCAAAAATATTGTATAATGATCAGGCGGAATAACTCTTCCAGGTATATTTCACAAACCTCGTTACCAAGAGCTATCGATAAATGACCACTGGGTAACTGACAACGTGACATGGTCATTATGAGATTAAAATGGACTGATGACGGTAAAAATGATTCTAAGAGATATTCCAAGCAAAACAGTATATTAATTTAAATGTTTACTTGAAGAGGAAAATATACAAGTCGAGAGAAAGAAAAAGTAGATGGTTATTTAGAAGTAGAAGATATACTGTTTGTTAGGCAAAAAGCAATGGGATATATATTAAACGTTTATCCTTTTAATTTACACAAAAACAGTAACTTGATCCAGTCATGAATCAAATTGCATAAAAATGCTATATGTGTGCGCAATACAAACATAAGTAAAAATGCTAATACACATTTTAATAAGTGTGATTATTCATGATGCACTGCACCCATCCATCCCAATGCTAATGTTTAACTATCTTATCAAATTCATTAAACAAATATTTAATTGGTAAATGCAAAATAAATAAATAAATAAATAAATAAAATTTTGAATAATATTTTGGCCCATTATTAGAAAAAAAGAATGTATTATTTATATCAATAGAATACTTTTTTTGCAACAGAAAACTTCTCATATTGCAATAAAAAACAAATAACTTTTACAAAGTTCACATAATCCATGATGTCTTGGTTTTCTGGTATAATCTTCCCACGGCAAACTTCAATAGGTAGTTTCTGATTACTATAAATTCACAATAAATTAATATTGCTTAAAGTGGGATCTCACATACCAGTAATTAAAAGATTATCAATTATCAATAAACATCCTGTTTATTAGTAGACCTTTATCACCTGTAATCAAAAGAACTTACCGTCCAATTTGCAAAAAATGATTGACACGTGTGTGTATAAATCATTAGATATGAAGTCTCTATGATAGCCGGTAAATGTTATTTCTGTAATTTTGAAAAGATATATTTGACCAAATTAATAAGATAAATCTAACAAATTAATAAGATTAATTTGGATGGACCGACTTACTGGCCTAATGTAATTAATTTTGAAATTTTAAAATTATTAAAATATATACTTTTTTCTTATTTGACTAAATTAATAATTTATAATTATTTTTATTGTCTTAAGAGATTATTTCACTTTCATTCTCCTCACTTTTCTCGTTATATTTATTTGAAAAAAAATCCAGAACATTTATGAAGCTGACTGACAAATCTGTCTTTAATTTTTAAAACTTTTAATAGTATATTCAAAGGTCGAGAAGTATATCACCTTTTGTTTGGTTATTATTATTATTACTATTATTATTATTATTATTATTTTACCGTTTTTTACTTACGGGGAAGTCGGTGTAACTTTTACCGGAATATTGGTGGGGAAACAAAACTTTTATACTTGGTGCGGTGTCGGCCATATTGGATATTTTTTCACTAGATATTCACAAATTCCCCTATTTTTAAATAAAATTGGAAGTAATTTGCCGTCAAAACCAACATTTGATTTTTATGTTTTTACCTTTATCAAAGTGTGCTCTAACACTTTAGATGTGGTCATTTTTGAAAAAAATCAAATTAGCGTGAAAAAACAGCCTCTAACTAAAGGTCTTTCACCACATTTTTCAAAAATTAAACAAGAATATTAATAGATAGTGTCGAAATAACTGCTATATTTTTAACTTAAAATGGAAGTAATTTCCCGACGTCCTAAAATTTTACAAAAAATACTGAAATAACCGGAATTTAATAAGGAACTCGAATAGATGTGGTCATTTTTTTGTATCGTTTTTGGTTTCTTTTTAACGAAACAAAAACTGTACACCTGTTCTATATTTCTATGTACCGATCATAAGACACTGAGCCGTAGATCGTTACACAGGTGAAGTACGACAATGTACATAATAGTTGCCTATGCGGCAATACGCGCTGTCAGTCATGGTTACATCCGGGTAGCCTAGTGTGATCTGCCTGATACTTGCACCGCAGTGCAAAGATTAAAATGTGCCTATACAAGCTTAACACTTACTAACACCAGAGACATTTAATACAGATGAAAGGTGTCTATTATAGTATAAAAGTTTTGTAATAAAAAATGCAACATAAAACATACCAATCCATGTCAAAATCACAAATCAAAATCTATGAAAACTGGCATGAAGTTAAACACGGGAAGTTCTACCAGGGAAGTGAGACCGGGTGTTCCGTCTAGCTAGCTTTACCCACCACATGTAAATGGAACTATCAAACGTCAAATACACATTTGTATTCATGGTAATTTTGGATACAGTTACGGAACCCACGAAGGGACATTGAAATAAATACGTTTGCGAACTTATTGTGTGGAAACGAAATGCGTTTGATTGAGAACGAAATACCACTGCATAGGAACGCAAAACTATTGTGTGCCAACGAAATATCATTGCGTCGCAACCAAGCTTTAATTTATTTCAATGTCTTTTCGTGGGAAAACAAACAGAAGAAATGGTTTCAAACAGCTAGTGTGGTGGATGGAATCCCCCATCACCGATAGTAGATAAGTCCGATTAATTTATTAGAGCTTAAAATATAATCTGCAGGTTCTAGCAGTTTCGTAACCATCAAAAACAAACATACCAATCCAAGTCAAAATTACAATCTCATAACAAAGTGAAAAGTTTGGAAACTGGCAAACATAAATAACATGTGAACTTCCACCAGTGAACAGGTGAAATGAGGCCGAACTCTGGCTACGGAAATAAACCTATGATGTCTTCTCTTGTTTCACAATCATTCCTTTACTAAGATTTCTTGTCAATTTTGGCAAAATTTTGCAAAATTAGAGCAGAGATGTGCCTCTGTTAGAATATAGATGCAATATAAGCAGATGAGCTAAGGTGAATATGGCAAATTATATAAATCCATGAATATCTTGGAAAAGGTAACAAAGTTATTCAGATTTAAGTCAAGGAAAATCTTAATTTAGAAATGATTGTGAAACTTCGGCTTGTTTAAATTTAAAGCAGAGACGTATATATACGTCACTGGTAAACTAGACTTAATCCGGGAATGCATGTAATGCGTTACTCGTTTTAGAGTTTATCGTGTTTTAGTTACTTCCTACTTTGTTTAGGAACATGTGGATTTAATGTTTACAATATGATTGTGTAATATTTAGCTGAGAACGATTGTTAACGACAACGATATTTAACACAATTAATAGAATTACCTTAATCATCATTTGATCTAGTCAGCAAACTGCAAAAGGTTCGTAATTACTTTATTACTACAATCCTTCAATTTCCTTACTCTCTCTCTCTCTCTCTCTCTCTCTCTCTCTCTCTCTCTCTCTTATTGAGGTGACAGGATGAAAGAAGGCAGCACAACTTAATAAAAATATGTGTCTTTTTCTTTTAAAATATAAGATAAGATAAGATTGTTTATTAGCCAATCATGGTCCATATCTTATGGCAATAGTTAAAATTATACATAAACACAATAACAATGGTTAGTGTTAATATAGAATACATAACAGCATAAGGTACACAAAATAACGTGATAGCATAATATTACATCATAATGCACTCTTGGTATAGCTATCATCCAATTGCACTCATTGGATATAATATATAATTTTATATATTTTAATGAATCTACCCCCTGTGATAAACAACACTTAGTTCTACAAATATTTGTACAGTCAGTGACAACATGACAACATTTTGAGATTTTATTGAAGACATCAATATCAGGTGACACCAGTATGGATCTAATACAACAAAACTGAATTTAATGTAATTACCAATGAGGCAGTTATAAATACATGCTACCAGGTATGGAGTAGAATATTTAAGCAATCATTTCCTATAATCATAGCAAAAATGTATGCATTCACATGTTCAACATAAATTATTGATTGAAATGGATTTGACATCCCAGTCAAGATTATCCCACTTATATTAAGACATCACATACCCGCTATCGGTGCATTGAAAGAAATGTTTACTGATGCATTGTGCTCTGGGCAGTGTGCTGGGAAGGTAATTTAATGTAATAAAGGACCCTGTGACTTTCATTTTTAGATGATGATTGCTTGGCAAAAGAACAGTCAATGCCAATTTCCTGTTTTTAAGTCTTGGTCAGACCTTGCCATGTTTCAAACCCCAACCTCCCAAAAATGAGGTGGAAACTCTACCAACTGAACTACCATAGTATGTCATACAAATTTTTCTAAAATGAACTATATGATCTACACTGACGTTGCTTTCTGCTTACAGCTTGTTAAATGTTTGTTTATTGGAATGATGAAAAACAGACATAACTAGGTCAGAGCATGTCAATTTCATCAGAAGTAAAGGACATCGACACAATGATGAATCATCTACAGCTTGTTGAAAAATCTGCTGTTTCCGTTGAAAAGTTAGAAGAAGATTATGTATTAGACATCGCCCTACAATCCAGGTAAATTACCACAACATTTGATCTGATTTACAGAGTGAAAAATTACTATGACATTCACAATGTAATGATATAGTTACAAATGGGCACTCTGCGTTTGATTCCCAGTGTATTAGACATCGCCCTACAGTCCAGGTAAAATTGAACAAAATATTTTAGCTGATCTCAAAAGTGAGAAATGACTAGTGCTGTTATTATTTATTGTCATCATGATTATTTTTACCAAGGATTTGCTGATGGCGATATCATAGAACAAAGCTTGCATCACGATATCCCTGAACCCTATTACTTACAAAAAAACATTTTGAAATCATTGCATCGCTTATGTACTGATCATGATTAAGCAGACTTTGATATGAACCACAACAAATCTTAAATAACTTTGATAAAATTTGTAATTTCATATCTTATTATTCTTTTATTATGTTTGAATGTATTG
This sequence comes from Anadara kagoshimensis, assembly GCA_021292105.1. NCBI lineage: Eukaryota > Metazoa > Mollusca > Bivalvia > Arcoida > Arcidae > Anadara > Anadara kagoshimensis. The sequence goes on along the minus strand of CM037875.1, from coordinate 22,179,128 downwards.
CAGTCCAGTGAAAACCCAACCCATCATTTGAGCATATTCATCTGTAAATAACGTGATATTATTGCGATGATATTGTCAAAAGTTTGGTGTCAAAAGTTTGCCTTTTCGTCTCACAATAACAGCTCTAGAAATGACTTGACTTTCACAGTGTAATGATATAGTTACATGGTATAGAGCACTTGCTTTACAAATGTGCAACCAGGATTTGAATCCTGGGTGGTGGGAGAACATTATAACTAGTAATTTACAGTACAAGTGGTGCCAATGTTATGATCCTGCATTTGAATGAGGCACCATCAAAAGTGCACCTACAGGAAAGAGCCCATGTAAATTTATAATACACATAATCATTTAAACAAAATAATAAAATATTATATATGTATAAGATAGGATAGGTCTTCAAGTGATGTAGACTAAAGGGAAGGGAAGTGGAAGTTCACATGTTTAACTTAATTTGCCAGTTTTCAATTTTTTTTTTTAGCTTTGAATTTGTGATTTGGACAGAGAAGGTATGTTTGTTTTTTATTTGTATTACTGTAAACATATTTATTTTTGCGGTGTACTAATTTTGGCTTATTTCGCGGTCATTTGATTCACGCGAAAATTAATACAATGCAAAAATGATACTATACTTATTATGTTAAAGAGCATATTTCAAAAACGCGGATATGTCTAAATATCCTATACCGCGAAAATAAATACACATGAAATTAAATACATTTACAGTAGTTATTTTTGATATATTTTTATCTTTCAGTAAACATGGAGAAGACAGACTTCTAGCAGCCACCAGTAGCAGTCACTCTATAAGATTGTACAAACACGTCAACTTAGTAAATATAGGAAGCATAAAGGGTAATTTATTCAAGGATCTCATCAAAGTATTTATACCACTGCGGTAGCTCAATTGGTAGAGTGTTAGCTCTGTAAGTGGGAGGTCATGGGTTCAAACCCCAGCCGGGTCTGACCCAAGACTTGAAAGTGGGTAGTGACTGTTCTTTCGCCAAGCACTAGGCATTACAAAATGAAAGTTCTTTTGGAAGGGAACTTAAAATAAATGAGGTCCCTTGTCCCAGTATGGCTGGCACGATAAAGAACCCTGCTGTATAATGCCGTAAGCGCATTGCAAATGAAAAGTTTCTGCCTATAGCTAGCAACATCTCGATTTAAGTGAAATATTCTTGACTGAGACGTTAAACACCACCACTCAAGTCAACTTCATAGTATTTTCTGACGATTGTCCACAGTAAAATGAGTAATTGCATTTTACGTCTCAATCAAGATTTTTCCCCTTATACGAAGATGGCCAGTTCAGGGATGGTGGAGGAAACTAGAGTGCCTTTAGAAAATACCTTACCTTTGACAAGTGAACTGACAAACTTTTTCACACTAGGACCTATCCCTAGTCAGTAGTTGGATTGGAACCTAAGCAGTGAGAGGCTCTGTGATCCATCAATATAGTCTTTAGACCTCTTGGCCACCAGTCCCTTTCTAAAAATGATTGATTGGGGTATTTGTCTCCCAGTCAAAAAATATTTCATTTATAGTTATAGGTGAGGTTGAAGAAATTTTTACCTTTGCAGCACACTTGGGGCAATGTGCAGGGAGGGTTCTTTAACGTTCCGTGCCTACAGTGACACAGGACATCATTTTTCAGAAGGACACAGTGACATTCATTTCTAAATGCCAAATGCTTGGTGAAAGAACAGTCACTATTTTTAAGAGGTGATCAGACCAACTGATCTACCATGGTAGTTAAAAATGGTATCACAAATCAGTAAAAAACATTTTTTTTTTTTTGGTCATTTGAATTTTATTTTTATCTTGCCTGATTGAAATGCAGAAGAGCTTTTGTCGGCATCTGTATCAGCATTATAAAGTTTATAGGACAACTTCTATAAAATAATATGTTTCCTATTCTTATAGCCAAAATTACCATTGGCTACTAATGTCTTAGAAATTCCATTAAAAGTAACTTATTTTAGCAAATTTGTGAAAAAATACCATGAAAAGGACATATTTTATGAATTGCAGAAATTTGGCAACTAAATTTTTTAAAACTTTTGAAACCTTGATAAAGATTAGGGCCCATTATTGACAGATGAGCGTTCTGATGGTATTTGCCACCCTCTTGTTCTATTTTAATTTTTTTGGAATATTTTATTTCAGGCCATAATGACAAGATAACTGGCATTAGTTTTGGTAATGAAGAAACAAATCTGGTATATTCATCTTCCACCGATAAATCCATCAGGTAGGTTAATAGTTTGGCATACTTTAAGATTCAAATTTATTCAGAAGGGGAGATAACACTGTACAAATTTCTGAAAGTTATGTCCCTTTTATGAAATTTTAATCATGTTTTTTGCAATTTTTACTAACAGTTTATTGTCACTGATTCAGACATGTAAACAGGCATATATTGTTCTGCCTAGTGATGCTTTTGTTCTAAAATGAATTGACAAATCAGGGGTCTCACTGAAGCAAATTTGAGGTTGAAATTGGGCCCCATTCCCAATGCAAAAAAAGTATGGTTTTTTTTTATAACAGTAATATTTCCAATTTAATTGTTTGCTGTGTTTACATAAAAATAGTATGTTCTATACACCTTCATCTCTCAAAGACACACAACTAGAAAATGCTGTAAATAAATTCAGAGGCATACAAGATAGACAAACAGAATTCTAATTTGCAATTAATTTTATTTTATGACCAGTAAAAGTTTGAAAGTAATATTTTTGCCTCTTGTTGAATTTTCCCAAATTGGGTCAAAACGCCACATATTTTTCCAATTCCAATGGGTCTGGCCCCATTACCAAAAAGGGTTAAAAGACCCCTGCAAATTATTAAACATGAAAAGATACATGATACAGATATATTGTACATATATTAAGTTTAGTAGTGTACCAATTTTAGAGATTTTCTAGTAGTGCTAATTAATTTACATCCACGGCCAAATTAGATTAGGTCATAGTGCACATACCGGTAGTCAAATTTTGGCAATAATTGAGAGAGCAATAAAAACTTTCTGTTCTTGTTTACATTAGAAGTGATATCCTTGGTGACGTTTTACGTCATATGTGCAACAGGAGCTGCCATTTGCCTGGTTTTTCAACATGTTAAATCCCCATAGCGCCAATGTTTTACTCTGTGCAGAAAAATTCTATGCTAATTGCAGATGTGTATATAGATTTTATGTTATGACTAGGTACCAGTAAGTGAACAATAACAAACATTATTCTATTTGTTTTGATTTTCTATGGAAATAAACAATTATTCACTGTCACAAACAGATTGGCTTGAACAGTAGAAGAAATAGATTTTGGAACTTGAAAATAATGCAGCAATATGTGAGGCGGTAAAGTTATCGAGGGGTATTAGAATGAAGTTAAACTGTATTGAATTTCTGCTTTCAGATGTTGGGATGTAAGAACAGATAATAAAAAGCCAGTTCAAACTTTTGAAGGTATGTTGTTGTTGTTGAAATTTACAGATCCCTCACAGTGCCTTTTACTGCCTGTGTTCAAATCCCAACCGGGTCTGACCCAAGACTAAAAAGTGAATTTTACTTCTTTCACCAAGCACTTGGGATTATGAAATGAAAGTAGAGGTTCTTTCGTATGTGAACTTAAAATAAGCGCCGCCCTGTATCACAAAAGGCATGGCATGATAAAGAACCCTGCTGTATAATCAGTGCAACACAAGCAAAAATTCTGCACCTTTGCCTATACATTTTAGTTGATGATATCTCAATATAAGTGAAATATTCTTGACTGGGACATTAAACACTATTACTCAAATAAACTTCATACAGGGCAGATCTTAATGTGAGAAGGGGTGGTGTTTTTCAGGCACTCCATTTTCCTCCATCATCTCTGAACTGATGGTCTCAATATCTGTGAAAAAACCTTCACTGGGACATAAAACTTCATTACTCCACTCGTCAATAATTATCACATCACAGTTTAAATTTTCTATTTTTAGGCTATGATGAAACCAACAACTTATTTACAAGTTTTGATATTAATTCTAATGACAGACTTATCTGTGCTGGCACGGAGGCTACTGAAAATGAAGTACATTTAATTTTCTGGTAAGTAGGCAAGTGAAAGAGATGAGTTATAACTGCAAACAGGATTCTTCACTTATATTGAGATGTCACCAGCTTTTTGTGAATTAGTTGGTTGACAAGTTTTGATGTAAATTGGAATGTTTTCTGTGCTAGCAGGGAAGAGGGCAAGTGAAAGAAATGACTTTCTATGACTATACTCAAGAATATTTCACTTATAATGAGATGTCACCAGCAGTAGGTGAATTGGTTGAAAAACAAGTTTTGACATTAATTCTAACAACAGAGTTATCTGTGCTGGTACAGAGGCTGCTGAAAATGAAGTATATTTACTTTTCTGGTATGAGATCAAGCAAAAGAAAACAACTTTTCTGACTATAGTCAAAAATATTTCACTTATATTGAGACATCAGCAGCAATAAGTTAATTGGTTGGTGGACAAGTTTTGGTGTTAATTTTAACAACAGAGTTATCAGTGCTGTCATGGAGGCTGCTGGAAATGAAGTACATTTACTTCCCTGGTATGTGGGCAAAGTGAATGAAATCACAGGCTACAGCAAGAATTTTTCACTTATATTGAGATGCCACCAGCTATAGGTAAATTGCTCGATAGCATATAAGATAAGACAAGATATGATTGTTTATTTTAAATAAAGTGAAGTCAATTTGGTTAAATGACCATAGTCAAGAATATTATATTTATATTCAGATGTAACCAGCTATTAGTGAGTTTTTTTATAGCTAAGATTGTTTGTAACCCCATTATCGTCCATATATAATGGCAAAAATAATAATCAAATTCTAAAGTGTTATGTCTCATATGTTGAATGTTATTTAGTAAGAAACATAGCATATATGTTATATTCATGATCAGTGTGTGTTGTATTCAGTATGATTTGGATAACAATATACCAGTACAACACATACCGGGTAGTCAATAGGTAGGTAATACAATCCAATTTAGTTACACTGCAATATATAGCAATATGATTTTTAGCTGATCGTTACACCTTGTTATTTCTTCTACTATTTAGTCAGCTTTCATACATGTTATACGTCCAAGATTGTCTAGGACGTCCCAGATTTTTACCCTTTAAAAACCAGATGCTCCAGGACACACAGAATCCTGGAATTTTTACCCTGTCCCAAATTTTGAAAACCCGGCAATTTTCAAGAAAACTTCATAGTCTCATAAAATTGCAATCATATTTCATGGTACAATTTCACCATGCTACTTCCAACTGTTTTGTTGTTATTATTATGGCTTGGTCATATTTTGTTTTGGTTTTATTTTAGGGACAGACGGAAAGCGTCATTAATGGGTTCATACAGTGAATCACATTGTGATGATATCACACAGGTACGATGCTTCAATACTTATAGGGGGCCTTGATGGCTGAGTGTTCTAAAGCCTACAGATCACAGCCCCTCTCACTGGTTAGGTACGATTCCCACTCAGTGTGAGAAAGTTTGTCAGTTCGCTTGCTGAAGCTTGTTGGTTTTCTTCAGACACTCCAGTTTCCTCCACTATCCCAGAACTGACTGCCTTCATAAAAAGTGAAAGAACTTTGAATGAGGCATAAAATTTTGTTACTCCTCTTCACTCTATGCTCTTCTGCATGGTTAGTTGATCTTAGCTTTATAGGTTTCCACAAATTTAAAATTAAAAGTTGTCATATTTCCATGTTTGTTTGTGAAAATATAGCCCTCTTTAAATTTTTTCACAAATTTGTTAAAATATGTCACTTTTTGAAAGAGTTTTTCAGATATTGGTAGCCAATCATCACAATGCATGACCACTACTGTTGGAACCACTCTGACAGTGAAATACTCTTTATTTCCATAGAGAATCAAATAAATTTGAATAAAGATTGATATATTTCACTACTTGTACCTAGTCGTAACAGGAAATCTGTATGCACATCCACGATTAGCATAGATTAATATATCTGCACTGGGTAAAACGTTGGCACTATGGGGATTTAACATGTTGATAAAAACCAGGTAAACGTAAAACCTCAACAAGGACATTATTTCCGATGTAAACATTACCAGGTTAGCCATGTACATTCCCCATACCCCCAACATTTTCCTTTCTACAGAAATGCTTCATGACAATCGCGGATGCGCATACAGATTATTCAGTTATGTAAATATTATTACTACATGTATTCTGTGTTTCAGGTAAAATTTCACCCTAGTAAGTTTGACTTATTACTGACCGGCTCAACAGACGGCCTGGTGTGTAAGTTTGATGTATCTGAGCCTTCAGAAGATGACGCTTTACTTCTGTCTCTAAATCCTGATTCTGCAGTGGTAAGCTCAATAATTATCATATGATTTGTACCTATGATCATTATCAATTAACATTTTGCCGGATTTCACTTAGTATATACTCTAGCTGTGAAGGAGGAACAAAAATAAAAACAGAGGGAGTCAAGCCGTTACTAGATCTGCTGTCATCGTCTGTGACTCTGGTTAAAAAAAAGCAAGATAAAATAACCACAGATTGTAACACGAGACATACACAATGGTCACAGTGACATATGTGTCATTTACTTTACTTACTTACTTACTTACTTATGCCTGTGGTACCAAGGAGGTACATAGGCCACTGACAACACTCCTCCATCTGGTTCTATTCTGTGCTAGTCTGCCCAGGTCTTGCCATTTGTATCCCTCTCTGTCCATTCTGTTTGTAAGTTTCTCCACCAGGCGTTTCTTGGCCTTCAAACTTTTCTTTTCCCTTGAAGATTCCAATTCAGCGCTTAACATGTGATAGAATGCTTACACAGTGTGTGTCCTATCCATTGCCATTTCCTTTAGTAGAACAGTATCTGGGAGGTCAGGGTTCAAAGACTAGCCGGATCTGGTCAAGACATGAAAATATATGTAGTAACTGGTTTTTTGCCTAGCAATCATTTTGATATATGAATAAAGGTTATGGGTGCAAAGGTCAAGGTCACAGATGAACAGAATATTGAAATGGCCCAGTCATTAATGTTTTTACTTTTGTTTTTACTATTTTAGCTGTTTATATTTACGTTACTGCAGCTAGACTTTACATGTTTTAGATGGAGCATTCTTAGAACAATTTATAATTTATTAGCAAAAATTTAAGCATATTGTTCCTAACTGCTGAAAATTTGGACATTCTAATTAATTAGTGTAATTGACCATTAAACCTCTGCATGAGATATGTATACACCCTCAGGTGAGCGTAAAGACCCATGGGCCTCTTGTTTGGTATAAATTCATGACATAATGTAAACAGTAATGCAGCCAATACTATTCCATGCACAGTTATCAAGTACTGTTCTGTTGTATCAAGTTATTTGCTTTATTTTTCAGGCCAGGATAGGCTGGTGTGGAGCTGAATCAGAAAATATTTATTGTATAACGCATACAGATACCTTTCACATGTGGGAAAGTGAAGAGGTGGGTTATTTTTAATGTTTATGTTCACTTATTTCAAGATGTAACCTGCAAATATTAATTATATTACAAACATTTTAGAAACATTTTAGAAACATTTTATATTTGTGGGAAGATGATATTAATGTTTACATTAAACAGTTATTGATTTTTGATGGGGTCAATACAGTACGGCCTTGGTGAATATAACTTTCTGTTGAGTTAAGAAATCCTTGTATTAACGGAAATCAAAAGTCAACAATTGTTTTATTATATGATCAGAGAGAAAGTCTTTCTCATCCAAAATTTCTCGGAATTCATTCTCTTTCAGTGTTGGAAAATGTTTCTTGAGTGGAGGGCCCTCAAGAAATTTCTGTTTGCAAACTGTCGTTAAGTGACGTTTGATTTTAATTTTGAAACGATTACGCTGATTGGTCGTTTTTAAAATAACATCCAATGAAAATGGAAAGTCAAAAACGTCATTGGAAATCCCCTACTTCTAATTTTAGTTCCACGTACACCCTGTTGGAATGTTATATTACCCTCTCAAGACCCACAGTGATTATAATGTTTCTGGGAGAGATTTCCTATAGTATGAAGTTCTATTATAGCGAAGTAAAGGCAACCTCAGCCAATCAGAATGAAGAAAATTTATAGTCATGTAATAACACCAGTTTCTAGACACAAGACATATTGTGTTAAGACATGAGGCAAAAGGTGCTTGCCCTTACCGAGCAACTGGCCTCAATTTCCTGGTGGAGTATGTTGAGTTGTTTTAATGTTCAAGTCAAGAACATTTTACTTATATTGAGAAGTTGCCAGCTATAGGTGCAGGTGCAGAAATTTTGTATGTGCGTTAAGCTGATGGCATTATACAACGGGGGTCTTTAACATGCCATGCCTATCGTGACACAGGGGCCTCTTTTATTTTAAGTTTCCATCCGAAAGAACTGTGACTTTCATTTCATAGTGCTTGGCGAGCGAAAAAGTCACTACCAACTTTCAAGTCTTGGGACAGACCCGGTTTAGGGTTTGAACCTACAACCTCCCACTTACAGAGCAAGCACTCTATCAACTGAGCTACTGCAGTGCTTCACTTACCTGGTGGAATTTCAAGTGTTAAACTTATTTTGCCAGTTTTCAAAGTTTTAACTTTCACTTTCACTTTTGAGGTTATGATTTGGACATGGACCTGTATTTGATTATTAAAAGGTCAACATTTTCTGTGTGTATTTTGTAGGGAGATCTCCTGAAGGAAATTTGTGACATCAAGGACAAATTAAAGGTAAGTTTGTTTTTAGCTCAACTGGCTATAGCCAGACGAGCTATTGGCATGGTGCATCCGTGCATCCGTTAACAGCAAAAACTCTGAAACTACCAGGCCTTTTGAATCCTAATTTGCTGTGCAAGGTCCTTGCTAGAGTACGACTGTAGTTTGTACAAATCCTGGCGATTGGATATCTTAGATGGCTGCCTTTACTAAAAATAGAAAAAAACTAAAACAAAAAATCTTCTTCTCCAGAACCAGTCATTGGAGGCAAAATCTGATTTGATATTTGGCTTCTAGATGTTCTTAACCTCTATGTTTGTACATTTCATGGAATTCTGACAAAAATTGGCTACACGTAAGGCAGTAATCTTAGATATCCAATCGCAAAAAATAGGCTACGCGTTTTTGCGTTTAATTTTGCAAAAATCGTTAAATATTTTTAAATTGTTATAACTTGACTATTTGATCAGATAATGACATGGGGTTTTCAGTTTTGACATATTCTTGTAATTACCTTCAAAATGGTGTCAAGGTCAAATGTGAAGGTCATGACCTAATTTTTTACCTTTCTGATTTTATTTATTATCTGGAAAATATAAACTTTTTGTATAGGCATGTATATTGAAATATTGTTAGTATTGATGCAACGATCATTTTGATATATAGATTAAGTTAATGGGTTCAAAGGTCAAGGTCACACTTGCAAAAGAATACTGAAATGGTTCATTATCTTGCAAAATATTAACTTTTTGTATAATCAAAAACAAACACTAATCCATGTCCGAATCACAATCCAGAAGCAAAGTAAAAACTTTGGAACTGACAAGTTTGGTTAGACACGTGAACTTCCAACAGGAAAGTGAGGCCCGGTGCTTCGGAAGGGTAAGCACCTCCTGTTTAGCTAGCTACACCTGCCACGTGTGTAATCAAAATTGTGTGAAAGGAACATGGAACTATGAGACGTCAAATATATCCAGGGCAATCCTGGACACAGAGACATCAAACTTATCAACAATACTGTGATGACGGCCATAAAACTTTTTGAGGGCCTTGATAAGCCTAGGCTTGCAATATCCCCGAGTCAACAATTTATTTGCAAGCAGCCTACTTCGTTGTACAAAGTACCTGTAGTGGAAACAAGCTCTACCATAGCGTATTAATTGGGAAACAAATACACCATAAGCAGGAGAAGCAGGTACTTTGATATATAGATTAAGTTTAGGAGTTCAAAGGTCAAGGTCTAGGAGTCATAATACTGAAATGGTTAATAATCTTGAAAACTATTAACATTTTCTATAGGCATGTCTATTAAAATGTTGTAGATACCACTACTATTTTGATGTATAGAAAAAGGTCCTGAGTTCAAAGGTCAAGGTCATGGATGCAAACAAATACCAAAATGGTTACAACTTGACTATTTGTTTAGATAATGGCATGGGGTTTTTAGTTTTAAAATATTCTTGTAATTACCTTCAAAATGAGGTCAAGGTAAATTGTGAAGGTTATGACCTAGTTTTTTACCTTTCCTAGAAAAAATAATTTGTTGACCCAATTTTTACTCAGTGTACAAATAAGATGTTTGTTTCAACCAAATCATTGAAAATTTTCTCCTCTGAATTGATTGGAACCCAAAAACAGCATGAAAAGTCCTTAAGTAACAGTAATTCAAAAGTTGTGTCTGGCATATCAGCCAAAATCCAAGGTGGCTCCTGTTCCTATAAATAGCAAAAACACGAAAGACCATTGCAGATTTATTTTCCAACCACTTTGGTTCCAGTTGCAACTGCAAAAAAGGAGGTGGAATGCCATTACACAAGATTTGCATGTTATTTATCAAAAATGTAAATTATCTGCCAGTTGAGCATCACAGGCCCTATTGGGCCTCTTGTTAATTATAGCAGATGGGATGGTTAGCTTAGGAAGAATCAATCATGTATCATTTTAATGAGAAACATTTGGCAAGCTGTAGAACCTCTGCATCTTTTGGTTGCTATTGGACTCATAACAGTCCCCCACCTTTTGAACAAAGAGGGGGGATATTAAATTTTAAAAAATTGAAGTACCGTCTGTCATTTCAACCATTCATTCTTTTTTTTCATCTGTCCATTCTTCTGTCCGTCCAGATACTTCTTGTCCGAAGTTATTTTCCAAAACTATTTTACAAAACTTGCTGCAAAGCATCAACATGGATAGGAGATATGCATATCATTAACCTGAGTTAGTTTGCCTATTTTCCTAGTTTGTTTGTCTATTTTCCTAGAAGTTATGGCCCTTTAACTGACAAACCTAATAGCAGCATTGCATGTCATTAAACATCATTGCAAAGCACAAAAAAGTACCTATTGGCGGAGTCTCCCAATTCACTGAATTTGCATGTTATATTTATGATGTCAGTTTGGAAAATTTTCTCTTTAAATTTTTTTGTTTTCTGTTATAATGTGCAAAAAAGAAAAAAGATGTTATGATTAATAACAGCTATTGTAAACATATTTATTTTCTGAGTGTACTCATTTTTTATTATTTCATGATCATTTGTATTGCTCGAAAATTAATACAGAGTGAAAATTATATTAAATGCTTATTGTGTTATAGTGCATATTTAAAAAACATGAAAATTGAGCTAAGGAGATATGTCTAAATTTCATATACCTTTAAAATAAATACACAAAATTAATATATGTGTACAGTATATGTATTATCTTATGTTGCTCAGTCTGTTTCATTCGCTTCTAGTTGTAAGCATCCTCTGTAGCAGCCACAGGTGGCCTACTCTTTTTCAAACTCTACAGAGGTGTCAATAGTGTGCACTGAGACATTGGTTGAACCTCAGTTTTGAGTCTCTAGACTACTCTAGTAATGAGCCTGTTACAGCTCTAGTATGGACTGGAGATGAAAATCGTCTCAAAAATTTTCCCAAGTTCTGAGTGAGGTTTGAATCTTCAACCCTTTACTTAGAAACCCAGTGAACGTACCATGTGGCTACTGTATAAAAAGAAACATTCATGTGGAAAAAATATTTGCGATTTCCACGGTTGATTTGGTATTGTGATATATCTTCTCAGCGAAAAATTTCTTATTCCTATTGTACACTTTCCTAGAAGTCAAACTGGGAAAATGTCTTGCCGCAAAATAGTATAGAAGGTCAAAACGGTGAAAGTTTGCTAATGTTCCTACTTATACAGTACAGTCCAACCTGCTTAAAAGGCCAATTCTATATAAAGGTCACCTGCTTATAAAGGCCAGTAGAATTGTATCCCAATTGTTCTTTATTTATATTATTTGTACCTGTATATAGAAGCCACCTGCCCATCAAGGCCACTTTTATTGATTCCGATGGGTGGCCTTTATAGATAGGTTTTACTGTATGTACAGGGATGTATTCAACCAAAGTAGCTGTGGCATCCTGTTCATTCACACGCTAAAATTTTGAAATGCTGTACCTATGGATAAAGTTATTAGGTTACACAACTTAATGAAATAAAAAATATATGTTGCCTAGTTTTTTTATGTTATTTTCAGCACTTGTAGTTGTTAATTATAAGACAATGCTTATCCATCGTTACCAAATATGATTTATGTTTTAAAATGCAAAATGTATATGCAAAGGGAGATAACTGGGATAAACTTTTGATTGTTTATATGTAAGAGTTATCTCTCTTTGGTCATAGATACAATGAAATACAAAACATATCATTTGACAAAAAATATTATTTCCAATTGCAATATGTAAAACAATTTAGAATTAAACAGTGCCCATTTACAGGCTTGTCTAAGCTGCATAGCCATCTTCTCAAATTGCTGAAAGACTCCTATGCCATTTCCAAGTTTCAAAGTGAAAAAAATTCTTTACAGACTTTGTCTTTATTTTGAATGTTCATGCTTGAAATACATTTAAAATACAACAATAAGTTTTATATCCCCGTCAAAATTCTTTCACTTAGATCAAGGTGGTCAGTTTATTTATGTTGGAGGAAAATGGAATGAACAGAGAAAACCACTGAACTAAAATTTTGTGTGGAGAGAAAGGAAGTTTTACGCTCTAGTCAAGATTCATTCACTTATATTGAGGCTGTAAGTTCATTTAAGCTGGAGGGAAGTGGCATGCACTAAATAAAAATTTAAAATAATATAGTTTTGAACCCCCGTCAATATTTTTCTTTTACATTGAGACAGTCCATTGAGAGATGTTGATGAAACCAGCGAGCCCTTAGATAACCACTTAATTTCCCCAAGCAAACTTTTTTATACTTTAATCTGTCCCTTGTGAAATTTGAACCCAGATGGTTAGAAGGGGTGAAATCAATAAGTGTCCCTTTTAGACCACTCAGCCACTGAAACCAGTGTTCATTCTGGAAGCGGCCATTTGGCCATTTATATATTATTTTGTCTGATGACCTCATTGTTTAGGCCCAAGAGGCCATATACAACATTACTGTACATGAATTAAAAAATATTGATGCTATGGTGTTTCAAAGGAAAGTTTTTGAAAATCACCGCATCTGAAAAATCCTAAACTGAACATTGTGAGGCCCCTAGTTTTTCTTTTGAAATGTATTTATTTAAAAAACTAACTGATCAACAATTTGACAAGCCTTAAAACATTGTGTTTGTGATATGTGATGATTTATGAGGCTGTTTACAAAATAACCATATATGTTCAAATGAACAATAAATTTCCGCTGTCGACTGTGCACATCGTACATCGTATTCTATCAGTCCTAATTAAATCCTAATTTACTGATGTTAATTAATGCAAAGATAATTAAAACACACTTAACTCAGTAATTAAGTTTCACGCTTTAATTCATGATCAATAAAAGCCGCTCATTAGTAAAGATCACAAAAGAAAAAGACTCATAAATATTGCCATCATGATCAGGAAAATGTTTTAGAAATCTGATTTCCATAATCTTGATCATCTAGATGCCAAACGCCCCTTCAACCTAAGATAATTGTATACCATGTAAAGAACTATTATATATATAAGTTAGTGCTTATTTTTATTTTAAAAATTCAATTAAATTAAAATTTGTTGTTTGTTTGGAAATATTTATCAGTTTGAGTTAAGATATTGTTTTGAAAAATTTATTTATTGATTCGGAACCTTAAAGCCAGCCGGATATTTGATTTGAAAGATAAGACCCTTCATGACATTTCACGTTAACGGCCGTATCGATTATTAATAGTTTGTTGATTTTTGTCTACATATACCTACACATTTTTATCAATTTATAAAACAAGCATGCTTAAACAAATTCTAAAACAAAGATCAAATTTTATTGGAATTTTATCTCATGGTTTGTTACTACATTGACTCTCATGCGATAACTGACCACGCAATATAAAATTGCAATATTAATAATTTTATCTAACTACTTTTTGAAGGCGTATATAAATATAGTATGTCTTTAATTTAAAAAAGAATTATTTATTTATTTATTTATTTATTTATTTACTGTGGAATCATATAATATTTATTTATTTATTCATACATTTATTTACTGTGGAATCATATAATATTTATTTATTTATTTATTTATTTAATTATTTATTTTGTTATGTAATTAAAATTATTATTATACAATGTATTATATTATTGGAATAATCAATATTCCTGGGGTTAAAATTTCATGGATTTGTAATTTTAAAAGAAATTGTCGGGAGAAAAGTTAAGTGAAAATAATTTCCATGTACATGTATTATTGTTTGGTAATTAATTCATGACAATACATTTCTTGGTATTTATTTACTGACAGAATTTAATCTGTCTCAAACTTTTGAAAATTAACTGTTGAGAACATGTATTTCTTTATTTTGTCTCATTTTGTGTTATATAAAATCAACGAACACAATATACTGAAAAAAGTGTGTGTTTGCGTGCTCATATTGATGCATTATAACTGTACACATATATTATGCATTCATGCATTTGCAAATTTCTTTAAAAAAAGGTGTAATTTATGGCAATTTTATTCAATTATAATAAATTTATTAAAATTAATTTTAAATTTGACAATGTAAACATGATTTATGAAAAATTTTAATGAGACAAAATTCTATAATATGTATTGAAATTCACACTTGCGGTATAATGGTAAAACTTTATTAAAAAAATATTAACTGATAAAAATCGCGGCGATATTCATACCACATTTTACAGCTTGGACAAATTTTTGTTTTAAAGCTTTAAAGTGGAAATAAAAGACCATTTATTATAATATTTTATAAAGATTTTTTAGAACCTGTTGAGTTTTTGTTCCTTCTAGGGGGTATGTCTACCTCTTAATAAATTTGTTCTGACACACGTCGTCAGTCATCGACAGTAGACAAACGTCCCCTTTGCAGGTGGTACACATATCAGTAACTTGTAAAACATACCATCAATGTACTGAATAAGTACTATATTCAAGTACTTATCAAGATAGCGCTACCAGAGTCGTTAAGAATTTTCAACTGACTGATTTCTTAACTGGTAAATGCATTTCAAAGTTTAGTGTAGTATTTATTGTAAAGTTTTTTAAAATAGTTAGTTTGTATACAATAATCTTATTGTGTTTATGGTGTTTGAATTTTTACATATTTTTAGCAATTATGTATCAAACCCCTTATTTAATTACAGTCAAACCTGTCTATAAAGGCCACCCGAGGAAACAAGTAAAAGTGGCCTTTATAGGCAGGTGGCCTTTATATTCAGGTTCAAATAATATGGATAAAGAACAATTGGGATACATTTCTACTGGCCTTTATAAGCAGGTAGTCCTTATATAGAGGTGGCATTTAAGGCAGGTTGGACTGTAATTTCAATTATATGGCTTTTGTATGGTAGTTTTATGGTAACACATATTGGAACACTAGGGTAGCTCAGTTGGTAGAGTGCTCACTTCATATATGGAAGGTTGTGGTTCAAACCTCAACTGGTGTCTGATCAAGACTTGAAAACAGGTAGTGTCTGTTTCTTTCGTCAAGGACTCAGCATTTAAGAAGGAGTCATAGGGTTCTAAAAAAGAGAGGTTAAAAAACCGCTGCCCATTTCACAGCAGGTGTGACACCTTTAAGAACCCTCCGTGTACATTTCATTGGGTGCACCACAAAGTTAAAGATTTATGCCACTTCATCTATAACTGGTGCCATCTCAATATAAGTGAAATATTCTTGATGGGGATGTTTAACCCCATTCATCAATGTCTTTTGCATGCTGAAGTATGCTTGTTTTTGCAAATACTTACGTTAACATATAAAGTACCTGAAATATCCCCCCACCCGCCCCCTTCCGGACCAGGTGGGATGTAGGGGTGTTGTATATAAAGCCTGGTCCAGTACCAAATATATACATGTTTGTATATATATACTTAAAAAAAAGTTTTGTATGCTAACCTTAACGTCCTAGCATATGCAAACAACTTTGACCTGTCCTCTTGACCTTTTATCCATATAGGAGGTTCCACCCAATACATGGGTAGTGTTAGGATTCTCAGTCAACACATAAACAATGCGCATTTCCATTGTGATGTAGAATAAAAAATACCTGTGTCAGCTAGGCATAAATGAACTGTTCCATGATAAGTACAGTATTTAAAATAAAGGTCAAGCAGACAGGTCAATGTTGTTTGCCTATATGTTGATGTTTGGCTGTTTCATTAAACTTTTTGTATAGGAATCAATAAGGATAAGAATGGAGGGTACATGTATAATAGTCTCAAAATTTAATTTTCAAGGCCTTTAGAAACATCTGATACACTTGTTTGTAAAAGAAACACACTGAGTTTTTATTAAAAAATGTATTAATTATGAAGCATAATGACTCATTACAGAAAAAACCCACTGAATGTCTGTTTACTTGCCTTGTCTGTGAGAAACATAAAAATTTAAATATCTTTTAATATTTTGAAATTTGAATAGTTTAATGCACAACAGAATTTACCCCTTACAGAGGATAAAGGCATACATTTGGCCTGCTTAAAATAGAAATTTAAAACCAGTGCAGCTGCACTGAGGAGGTATGCATATATATGGATGAAATATTTACTCTGAACGTTAAAATAACCGTTTAAAATGGAAAAAAAACTCAAAATTTATGTCTTTTCAGGGTTGCTCTTTCGGAATTTACCCAGTTTTTTTAAATGAAAGTTCTTTTGGATAATCTAGCAAAATGGGAATATGTCATGAACCATGCATGGTTAGTTATGCAGGTTAAAGATCAAGGTCATAAGGTCAAAAACAGAAAAACCTTGTAATATTGCACCTTTTTCACCTTGCTTATCACCATACCTTCTTATATATAAAACACTGGAAATCCAACTGGATCTACCTTGGTGGTAGAGTTGAGTTGAGTAATGGAAGGGATTTATTAAGGGCCTATTTAGGGCAGAAATTCGGCCCCATTCCCAATGAAAAAAACATTAATTTTTTCCCAAAATGGGCTGAGAAAATTCCCAATTAGAAAATCGTACCAGATACATAGCTGAAGTCTGGCTATAAATGTGGCTGCTTTTCTCAATCTTCAGTCAACTCAATATGCTAAAAGCATTAGATTTAATCATTAATGGCATAAAAAATGATGTCAAAGTTTTCCCAAAATGAGCAAAAAGTTGATAGGTTTTTCCCAATTTTTAGTTTAGGGCCTTTTCCCAAAAGATCCTGATAAATACCTGAATGGTGTTTATTTTCTAAGTCAAGAAGATTTCACTTATATCGAGACGTCTCCAGCTATAGACAAAGGTGCAGAAATTTTGCCTGTCTGTTGTGCTGATGGCATTATACAGTTCTTTATCGTGCCAAGCCTACCAAGACACAGGTTCTCGTTTATTTTAAGTTCCCATCCAAAAGAGTTGTTACTTTCATTTCGTACTGCTGAGTGCTTGTCGAAAGAACAGTCACTACTCTCTTTTAAGTCTTGGGTCAGACCTGGTAGGGGTTCGAACCCATGACCTCCCACTTACAGAGGGAGCACTCTACCAACTGAGTTACCACAGTGGTACCTTGGTGGTAGGTGGAAACACTAACCTCTGTGCCATGAGACTTCATTCTAATTTTAATCTAAGGTTCAAATCATACTCGCATGCCTCTAGAGACAGTGAGAAAGTTTGCTGGTTTGCTTGCTTAGCTAGTTTGGTGGTTTTCTCTGGGCACTCCAGTTTCCTCCACCATTCCTTAACTGATCGCTTCTGTATAAGTGAAAAAAATCTTTGGGGTGTAAAATACTATTCAAACATACAAAACTTTGACTGACAAAAAGCCTAAAAACAAAATCAAAGCAATTTGAACATTTCAACAATTTTACGTAGAATTTTATGGAATTTTTTTTTATTTTGACTGAATAAAGCTAAAAAAAAATGATGAAATCAAACCATTTTGAAAATTTCTCTGGAAATTAATAATTTAAGAATTTAGGAAGTCCTGTCAAAGAATTTAACGGGTGGGGGTACACATGAAATTCTCACCACATTCTCTCTCAAGGTTAATTATTACATTAAGTGCTTTAAGCTGTCAATTTTGTTTCTATTTATAGTCCCTAATCTTTTGTAGATAGATTTTCGAGGGTATTATTAACTTGATTAAAACCTTGTAAAGATATTTTTAAACTTAAAAATATTTTTTTAAACTTCCAAATATTTACTTATCTAATTACAACTCTTTATACCTACATGAGGTGTGTCAGGCAAAACAAATCTGTAAAAGGTTAACAACATTTACCTGTCTGCTTGACCTATCATTAGGAATTCATATACGGTGCTTCACCTAATATAAGGGTAGTGTTAAGGTCCACAGTTTATACATAAACAATGCACCTTTTCCAATGTTGTTGCTGAAATAAACACCTGTGTTCCTTATACATAAATTGACTGGTCCATAATAAATATTCAAATTGAAAGGTCAAGAGAACAGGTCAATGTTGTTTGCTTATAGGTACATGGGGTATATCAGATATTGATTTTGAAGTGATTTATAACCCAGAAATCTTGACTGATTTTAAAAATAACTAAAATATGTGAACCTGCTTTTAAAGGGCAATTGGAACACTCTTAACTTGAATACTGTAAACCGTCAAAATTGTCAAATTTTCATGTCAGATTTTTTTTTCGAAAATCATCATTTTAAGATATTTGCAGACTTTAATTTTCACATCTTCATATGGTGGTCAGTGCAAATACAAGTGAATTATTTCAAAATTACCCTCATTTTAAAAAAAAAAATCATCATTTTAAAATATTTGTGTTCTTTAATTTTTGCATATTCAGATATGTGTTGGTAAGTGAAAATGCAAAATGCAAGCGAACTATATCAAAATATCCTTATCAGTCCCATATGAAATTATCTGACCTGTATAAACCATGTTTAAGGTCACCAAACAGGCAAATACACTGTGTAACATATAGTATTTGAAGTCCCAAAGTTCCATGTGTCTTTCATTCTCAATTTTGATTTCACACTTGACACCTATGACAGCTACCTAGACCTTCTCAATTGATTGAATGGGGTTTAACATTCCAGTCAAAAATATTTCATTATATCGAGAGGTCACCAGCTATAGGTGAAGTGGCACATATTTTGACCTTTGCAGTGTGCTCAGGGCATTGGCAGGGAGGATTCTTTAATGTTCCATGCCTCCATCGACACTTTTTCAATGTCCAACCGACTTCATGCCTTAATGCCTACTGCTTGATGGAAGAACAGTCACAAACTTTTACAAGTATTGGTGGGACCCAGCTGGGGTTTGAACACACAACTTCCCTTATAAGAAGGGACCACTCTACTGACTGAGCTACTGCAGTGGTTTACCCTTCTGGAGCATCAAGCCTGGTGGGGATACCAGTACACATGTTAACTTATTTGCCCGTTTCATAGTTTTTATATTGCTTTTTGGGATTGTGATTTGGAGTTGAGTTGAGTTGATAATGGTATTTAACCTCCCAGTCAAGAATATTTCACTTATATCAAAACATCTCCAGCTATAAGTGAAGTTGCAGAAATTTTGCCTGTGCATTGTGCTGATGGCATTATACAGCAGGGTTCTTTATCTTGCCAACCCCACTGTGACACGGGACCTTGTTTATTTTTAGTTCCCATTAGAAAGAACTGTGACTTTCATTTCATAATGCAGAGTGCTTGGCGAAAGAACAGTCACTACCCACTTCAAGTCTTGGGTCAGACCTGGTAGGGGCTTGAACCCATGACCTCCCACTTATAGAGCGAGCACTCTACCAACCGAGCTACCGCTGTGAGTTTAATTGTTATTGTGATTTGAACATAGACAGATACAGGTACAAAACTCTAAGAGGGCATCTTTTGAATATAAAGTAACAATTGTGGTTTGTGTATGTTGGTGTTTCATTGTTAATATTTATAATTTTATAATGGGGTGCTCAACTTATAAATTTATAAACAAAAAAACAGTGACCTGGAAAAACCCAAATACTGACCGAGAATTCAATTTTTCAACCAATAAGAAGTTAACGGTTTTCTAACTGCAAAACAAGTTAAATGCTTTAGTCTTTGTGTGGTCATCAGAAATCAAATATTTAAAGGCATAATGTGCTAGCTAGCTGTTAGTACCTATTGATTCCAACATATATTTAAAATTTCAATAAAAGTCTTCACATAATAGGGGTATGGATAAAGCAATAGGTCCCGATTGTTCTGAAAATTGAAATTAACATATTTTCTAAATGTTGACATAAGATTTATCTGAGGGAATCCATACAGTATTGAACCTATAGTATTGACTGGGACACCGGGAGTTTTCTATTTAAAGGGGTGTCCTGGCACACAAACACAGGCGAAATGAATTATTGATCAACAAAATTTGACATTTAGGAAAACAACAACTTTAACTGAATGTTTTTTTCTTTCATGTAGTAGTAGTGCAGTTAGTTGACAATGTCAAGGTTTTTTGACTTACATCAAAGTAGTCAGTTCATGGATGGTGGAGGAAACCGGAGTGCCTTAATTGATTTAAACATATATTTAAAATTTCAATAAAAAATGTCTTCACATAATACAGGGTATGGATAAAGGAAAATGTCCCCGATTGTTCTGAAAATTGAAATTAACACATTTTCTACTTAAGATTTATCTGAGGGAATCCATATAGTATTGACTGGGACACCAGGAGTTTTCTATTTAAAGGGGTGTCCTGGCTCACACACACAGGCAAAATGAATTATTGATCAACAAAATTTGACATTTAGGAAAATAACAACTTTAACTGAATGTTTATTTCTTTCATGTAGTGGTGCAGTTTTATGACAAAGTCAAGATTATTGTACTTATATTGTATCAGTTCATGAATAGTTGAGAAAACCAGAGTGGCCAGAGAAAACAAGGAAGCAAACTTTCTCACACTAGGATCTGTCCCTAGGGACAAACTTCCCTAGAAATTTTCTGAAAATGAAACACAACTTAGCATAATTTGGAGCATTTCACTGGATAAAATAATTGTCAAATGTAATGTTTTGAAGTTTGGTTTCAAAAGGGGGGATGCAATCACACACTCCTGAAGAGGGGTCTGTATATGGCTTATCAGAACTGACTTGCATGTATTGTATTAGTGAATCAGTTATAGTATATGTTCAAGTCAAGACATTTTTACTTATATTGAGATGTAACCAGCTCTTTGACTTCTTTCAAACCAGGTTTTGTTGGGATAAAAATGACAAAGCGTATGAATAAATAGATATAATGACATATTTATAGTAGAATGAGGTGTAGTGAAGTAATGATGTGTTACGCCCCAGTCAAGATTCTTACAAGGCAATTGTTTCTGGAATGACGAAGGAAACTGGAGTGCCTTAAAAAAACCCACTGACATTTGATAAGGGAACTGAAAAAACTTCCTCACACAAGAATTCCAAGTGGGATTTGAACCTAAATGATGAGATACACTGTTATCTGTAAGCTTTCAGAGCGCTCCACTATCCAGACACTCCCATTTTCTCCACTATCTCTGATACTATGCCTTCACTCACCAACCCCCACCCCAGTATTTTTAGACATAAATAGACTAACAATCTAAAAGTTCGTCTAAGTACATTGTCAAATTTATAAGTAGAATGTACCTTGTATTTTAAGGTGCTTCTCCCTTTTCTCCCCCTTTTTAATTTATGGGTAAATGTTCGTACTTAAAAAACTCTTTAAAGACTTGGTACATCTAGACTCGCTATTTAGCCCTGGTACAAATGAAACCCAATACTCTTGCTTTTTTTTTGTTCATGGTCCAAGGGTCCTTAAATTTGTTTTTATACAATATGCTTTTGTCTGTGTTCATACACAGTGTCTAATATCCAATGTGCAAATGTCCCTCATTGCGATCTATGGTATATTTAACAAACTGCATTCAAGATACCACTTGACTTTCACAAAATAATCATGAAGACACACAATATTAGTTACAAGATACCACTTAAATGTCACAAAAATATCACGTTGTCACAAAATATCGGTTACAGTAAATATACTAAAATTCAAGCAGTAAAATTAAAAAAAAAAATAAAATATATTTTTTACTGAAAATGGTAATTACAATGTGAATGTGTGGTGGGTGTTATACATGTAGTCACAAAATATTGGTTACAGTAAATATACTAAAATTACAGCTGTGAAATTAAAAAAAAAAATTATTACTAAAAACTGTAAATGGTCATTGAAATGTGGTGTGTGGTAGGTGTAATACATCTAGTCACAAAATATTGGTTACAGAAAATATACAAGCAGTGAAATTTCTAAAACATTGTTTTCTCTGGTTATTTCTATGTGGGTGTGTGGTAGCACTGATGTCAATGTCTCAAAATATTTTTTAATTTCATATAATAGAATTGGACGTCTTTCTTGAAAAAGTTGAGTAGAGTAATGGTGTTTAACGTCCCAGTCAAGAATATTTCACTTATATCGAGACGTCGCCAGCTGTAGGCGAAGTTGCAGAAATATTGCCTGTGCGTTGCGCTGATGGCATTATACAGCAGGGTTCTTTAGCGTGCCAAGCCCACCGTGACACGGGACCTCTTTTATTTTAAGTTCCAATCCGCAAGTACCGTGACTTTCATTTCGTAATGCCAAGTGCTTGGTGAAATAACAGTCACTACCCGCTTTAAAGTCTTGGGTCAGACCTGGCGGGGGATCGAACCCACGACCTTCCACTTACGGAGCAAGCACTCTACAAACTGAGCTACGGCAGTTTCTTGAAAAGGTGGAGAATTAAGATATTGCCTTGAAAAGCAAAGTAGCCCAGTGAAAAATTTTGGAAGTGAATTGACAAACCTCATACAAGATGAATTTGAAGGCAGACATTGAACGTCGTTGTAACTTAGAGAAAACCACCAACTTTCAACAAAAGAACTTAAAGGCAACAGTGGTGTCTTAATGTGCTTAAATAATTAGGAAATTTACAATATTTTGAAGCTGTCAGTTTAGGGATGATGGAGGAAACTGGAGTGCTTGGAAAAACCACCAAGCTTAAGAAAACTGCCTGCATTTGACAAGCAAATCAAATCAACAAATCTCACAAGATGAATTCAAAGCCAGGCATTGACAGTTGTCATGATCTGAAAAAAAACCAACAACCTTCAGCAAATGAACCTACAGGCATCTGCAGTTTTTAAGGTGGTTGAATTTTTAGGAAATTTACAGCATTTTAAAGGAGATCAAATCTTTCAAAATTGTTGTGATATAATCCTGATATAAGACTTGTGTCATCAATAATTATGATTAACTTTTAATTACAACCAATTAAGTCTTTAAAATGATAGTTTTAATTATTTTATTAATTGTATGAAGGGAGTAATGTTTCACTTTTAACCTGAAATGTCATGATTTTTTTAAAACATATTGTCATTTAATGTCGTGGTGCAACATGAGATGTCGAGGCAGGTTACCACCTAACAACAAATTGTTGTTTTTGGTAAATATTGATTTCAGTAGATAAAAATACCCCCAAAATACTGTTAAACTTAAAAAAGACCTTATGTTATACCCCAAAGCATCTTTGGTGGTCCCTGTCTAGATATAAGTGACTAGCTTAGGGCGTAAAACAAGATAAGCTGCCCAAACATAGGGAAATGAGATAGAATTGGATATTTATTTTATAGATATAAAAAAAAAAAATGTCAATGAATCTACAGTAACATCTTGTTATAATGCCCCTCGTGTCAATGAATCTACTGTAAACTCTTTTTATAATGCCCCTCGTGTCAATGAATCTACAGTAACATCTTGTTATAATGCCCCTCGTGTCAATGAATTTACAAAACATCTTATTATAATGCCCCTCGTGTCAATGAATCTACAGTAACATTGTTATAATGCACCTCGTGTCAATGAATCTACTGTAAAATCTTGTTATAATGCCCCTCGTGTCAATGAATCTACAGTAACATCTTGTTATAATGCCCCTCATGTCAATGAATCTACAGTAACATTGTTATAATGCACCTCGTGTCAATGAATCTACTGTAAAATCTTGTTATAATGCCCCTCATGTCAATGAATCTACAGTAACATCTTGTTATAATGCCCCTCGTGTCAATGAATCTACAGTAACATCTTGTTATAATGCCCCTCATGTCAATGAATCTACAATAACATCTTGTTATAATGCCCCTCATGTCAATGAATCTACAGTAACATCTTGTTATAATGCCCCTCATGTCAATGAATCTACAGTAACATCTTGTTATAATGCCCCTCGTGTCAATGAATCTACAGTAACATCTTGTTATAATGCTCCTCGTGTCAATGAATCTACTGTAAAATCTTGTTATAATGCCCCTCGTGTCAATGCATCTACAGTAACATCTTGTTATAATGCCCCTCGTGTCAATGAATCTACTGTAAAATCTTGTTATAATGCCCCTCGTGTCAATGAATCTACAGTATCATGTTGTTATAATGCCCCTCGTGTCAATGAATCTACAGTAACATCTTGTTATAATGCCCCTCGTGTCAATGAATCTACAGTAACATCTTGTTATAATGCCCCTCATGTCAATGAATCTACAGTAACATCTTGTTATAATGCCCCTCATGTCAATGAATCTACAGTAACATCTTGTTATAATGCCCCTCGTGTCAATGAATCTACTGTAAAATCTTGTTATAATGCCCCTCGTGTCAATGAATCTACAGTAACATCTTGTTATAATGCCCCTCGTGTCAATGAATCTACTGTAAAATCTTGTTATAATGCCCCTCGTGTCAATGAATCTACAGTAACATCTTGTTATAATGCCCCTCGTGTCAATGAATCTACAATAACATCTTGTTATAATGCCCCTCGTGTCAATGAATCTACAGTTACATTGTTATAATGCCCCTCATGTCAATGAATCTACTGTAACATCTTGTTATCATGCCCCTCGTGTCAATGAATCTACTGTAAAATCTTGTTATAATGCCCCTCGTGTCAATGAATCTACTGTAAAATCTTGTTATAATGCCCCTCATGTCAATGAATCTACAGTAACATCTTGTTATAATGCCCCTTGTGTCAATGAATTTACAATAACATCTTGTTATAATGCCCCTCGTGTCAATGAATCTACAGTAACATCTTGTTATAATGCCCCTTGTGTCAATGAATCTACAGTAACATCTTGTTATAATGCCCCTCGTGTCAATGAATCTACAGTAACATCTTGTTATAATGCCCCTCGTGTCAATGAATCTACTGTAAACTCTTGTTATAATGCCCCTCGTGTCAATGAATCTACAGTAACATCTTGTTATAATGCCCCTCGTGTCAATGAATTTACAATAACATCTTATTATAATGCCCCTCGTGTCAATGAATCTACAGTAACATCTTGTTATAATGCCCCTCGTGTCAATGAATCTACAGTAACATCTTGTTATAATGCTCCTCGTGTCAATGAATCTACTGTAAAATCTTGTTATAATGCCCCTCGTGTCAATGAATCTACAGTAACATCTTGTTATAATGCCCCTCGTGTCAATGAATCTACAGTAACATCTTGTTATAATGCCCCTCGTGTCAATGAATCTACTGTAAAATCTTGTTATAATGCCCCTCATGTCAATGAATCTACAGTAACATCTTGTTATAATGCCCCTCATGTCAATGAATCTACAGTAACATTGTTATAATGCACCTCGTGTCAATGAATCTACAGTAACATCTTGTTATAATGCCCCTCATGTCAATGAATCTACAATAACATCTTGTTATAATGCCCCTCATGTCAATGAATCTACAGTAACATCTTGTTATAATGCCCCTCATGTCAATGAATCTACAGTAACATCTTGTTATAATGCCCCTCGTGTCAATGAATCTACAGTAACATCTTGTTATAATGCTCCTCGTGTCAATGAATCTACTGTAAAATCTTGTTATAATGCCCCTCGTGTCAATGAATCTACAGTAACATCTTGTTATAATGCCCCTCGTGTCAATGAATCTACTGTAAAATCTTGTTATAATGCCCCTCGTGTCAATGAATCTACAGTAACATCTTGTTATAATGCCCCTCGTGTCAATGAATCTACAGTAACATCTTGTTATAATGCCCCTCATGTCAATGAATCTACAGTAACATCTTGTTATAATGCCCCTCATGTCAATGAATCTACAGTAACATCTTGTTATAATGCCCCTCGTGTCAATGAATCTACAGTAACATCTTGTTATAATGCCCCTCGTGTCAATGAATCTACTGTAAAATCTTGTTATAATGCCCCTCGTGTCAATGAATCTACAGTAACATCTTGTTATAATGCCCCTCGTGTCAATGAATCTACTGTAAAATCTTGTTATAATGCCCCTCGTGTCAATGAATCTACAGTAACATCTTGTTATAATGCCCCTCGTGTCAATGAATCTACAATAACATCTTGTTATAATGCCCCTCGTGTCAATGAATCTACAGTTACATTGTTATAATGCCCCTCATGTCAATGAATCTACTGTAACATCTTGTTATCATGCCCCTCGTGTCAATGAATCTACTGTAAAATCTTGTTATAATGCCCCTCGTGTCAATGAATCTACTGTAAAATCTTGTTATAATGCCCCTCATGTCAATGAATCTACAGTAACATCTTGTTATAATGCCCCTTGTGTCAATGAATTTACAATAACATCTTGTTATAATGCCCCTCGTGTCAATGAATCTACAGTAACATCTTGTTATAATGCCCCTTGTGTCAATGAATCTACTGTAAAATCTTGTTATAATGCCCCTCGTGTCAATAAATCTACTGTAAAATCTTGTTATAATGCCCCTCATGTCAATGAATCTACAGTAACATCTTGTTATAATGCCCTTCGTGTCAATGAATTTACAATAACATTTGTTATAATGCCCCTCATGTCAATGAATCTACAGTAACATCTTGTTATAATGCCCCTCGTGTCAATAAATCTACTGTAAAATCTTGTTATAATGCCCCTCATGTCAATGAATCTACAGTAACATCTTGTTATAATGCCCTTCGTGTCAATGAATTTACAATAACATTTGTTATAATGCCCCTCATGTCAATGAATCTACAGTAACATCTTGTTATAATGCCCCTTGTGTCAATGAATCTACTGTAAAATCTTGTTATAATGCCCCTCGTGTCAATAAATCTACTGTAAAATCTTGTTATAATGCCCCTCGTGTCAATGAATCTACAGTAACATCTTGTTATAATGCCCCTTGTGTCAATGAATCTACTGTAAAATCTTGTTATAATGCCCCTCATGTCAATGAATCTACAGTAACATCTTGTTATAACGCCCCTCGTGTCAATGAATCTACAGTAACATCTTGTTATATTGCCCCTCGTGTCAATGAATCTACTGTAACATCTTGTTATAATGCCCCTCATGTCAATGAATCTACAGTAACATCTTGTTATATTGCCCCTCGTGTCAATGAATCTACTGTAACATCTTGTTATAATGCCCCTCATGTCAATGAATCTACAGTAACATCTTGTTATAATGCCCCTCGTGTCAATGAATCTACAGTAACATCTTGTTATAATGCCCCTCATGTCAATGAATCTACAGTAACATCTTGTTATAATGCCCCTCGTGTCAATGAATCTACAGTAACATCTTGTTATAATGCCCCTCGTGTCAATGAATCTACTGTAACATTGTTATAATGCCCCTCATGTCAATGAATCTACAGTAACATCTTGTTATAATGCCCCTCGTGTCAATGAATCTACAGTAACATTGTTATAATGCACCTCATGTCAATGAATCTACTGTAAAATCTTGTTATAATAATGCCCCTCATATATAACTTTGCTACTGCGCTTATTACCGCACTATTTTTAGATAACAATAAACTTTTGCAGCGTTCTTGAGGACAAATTAATCGTGAAAGTTAATCATTATGAAATTTTTTCCATATATGGTATTATTTATACCAAATATTGAGATATAGTCAATATTGCGGAAGTTCAAAGTCATAAAATGGTGTTTGTAAGAGAATTACGAAAGTAAATAGCCTTGAATAAAACTACAGGAACTAGTAAAAGTGGTCTTTATGGATAGCTGGCCTTTATTTAGAAGTTTAAATAACATGAATAAAGAGCAATTTGGATAATTATTTTACTGGCATTTAAAAGCAGGTGGTCCTTATATAGAGGCTCAAATAACGTGAATAAAGAGAAATAGGGATAAAATTTAACTAACATTTAAAAGCAGGTGACCCTTATATAGAGGTGGCCATTAAGGCAAGTTTAACAGTGCAGTCAATTACACTAAATTGCATATCGGTTTATTGTATATTTTGGTTAATTGCATAATTTTTTCCTTCACTGATCCATTTGTTTGTCAGTATTTCTTGAATACTGTAAACATATTTAATTCCGTGTGTATTTATTTTTGTGGTTTAGGAAATTTAGACATATCCACATAGTTGAATTTTTGCGTTTTTGAAATATGCACTTTAACATTAGAGGCATAATATAATTTTTGGTTGGTATAAATTTTCGCACAAATAAAGCGAAAATTAATACACCGCCAAAATCAATACGTTTGCAGAATATGTGTTTATTTTCAGGGTACAGACAGCATTGACTACTTGGTAGACTGTGTTTCCTCTCAGAATAAATACCATTTATTGGCAGGACAACACAGGTAAGATGGATATACAATAAACCTCATTATAATGCCCCTTGATACCTTGTCATCTTGCCACAGTACTTTGAAAAGTTGAGTTAAGTAATGGTGTTTTAAGTCCAGGTCAAAAATATATCACTTATATCAACCTGTAGCCAGCTATAGGCGAAGGTGCAGAAATTTTGCCTGTGTGTTGCGCTGATGGCATTATACAGCAGGGTTCTTTAGCATGGCAAGTCCACCATGACATGGGACCTTGTTTATTTTAAATTCCCATCAGAAAGAACCATGACTTTCTTTTCGTAATGCCGAGTGCTTGGTGAAAGAACAGTCACTACCCACTTTGGTCTTCGGTCAGACCCGGACGGGGATGGAACCAACGACCTCTCACTTAAGGAGCGAGCACTCTACCAACTGAGCTACTGCAGTAGTAGTACTTTGAAGACAAAAGTTTGTTTTCTATATTTAAGTCTCTTTTGATTAATCACAAACCCACACCCCACTCATGAAGGAAACATAGTGATCCCTTACAAACAATTTTAAGAGACCATTTTACAAGGTTTTTACAATGAGGTTCACTGCTGTAACACGTAATACCCTCTAACATTTGTGTGGAACATTTATTTCCAATGGATATGGAATCGTATAAGATGACGTTTCCCATAAAAATGACGTTATTCCTGGAATTTGAGACATTAACGTTTTCCAAAACCTTCCGCACAAACGTTAAGAGGTAGTGATGACTTGGTACAGCAGCGAACCCCATTAATGGCATGTTTTTTGTTTGTGTATTTCAGTGGAGAAGTAAAATTAATAGATGTATCAGGAGACGATTGTAAAGTCATTTCATCCCTCACAGGCGGTCACTCTGCAACAGTCAGATGTCAGCTTTGGGACCCACAGGTAATCAATAATATTTAGGTTGCAGAATCTGATGGACTGTTAGGTACATAGAGTGGAGTACAGTAAAACACGAATATACCGAACACGCTTAAAACAAATACAGGGATAGAACGAAGTCAATTATTTGACCCGACTGCTTCTT
Source organism: Anadara kagoshimensis (assembly GCA_021292105.1). Classification (NCBI taxonomy): domain Eukaryota; kingdom Metazoa; phylum Mollusca; class Bivalvia; order Arcoida; family Arcidae; genus Anadara; species Anadara kagoshimensis. The sequence goes on along the minus strand of CM037875.1, from coordinate 22,149,259 downwards.
TATATAAGTCTATATATAACAATATAACGAAGCCGCTTTATAACGAAGTTAAAAATTGAGTCCCAAGGGTTTTGTTATAAACGTGTTTTACTGTAATGGTGTTTTATGCCCCAGTCAAGATCCTCCTGCTTATATCGAGGCTGAGGCAGTGTTTGAAGGAACCACATTACCTGGAGAAAACTACCAACCTTCAGCAAGCACACTGAAAATCTTTCTCACACAAGTATCTGCCCGAGTAGGATTCACACCTAGACAGGGAGAGGCACTGTGATCTATAATCCAGCACCTTAGATCACTCTGACATCAAGTCACTGATTGCTAGCTCATTTCTATGACAACACAGGGTTAACTCTGGCTCTTAAAAATTTGAGCCAAAAAATTGGACAATTTAGGACATAATTTATATGTTAAAGAGCCAGAAAAAACTAAGAAACTTAAAGTGCTAAAACTTTCTGAAATGTAAAGTTGTAAAACTTCTAATCTGCTGTATAGATTTTTCTTGATTAACAATTTGTAATACTTGTTTTACTTTTTCATGCTTGTGTAAAATTTAGTCATTGGCTAAATTGGTTAATGCAAGCGCTAACCCTGCAATGATATCACCTTTGCAACATTTTCTAAAACGTTTTTAGACATTTTTTAATCGCTAAAGGGTGTTGATTAAATGGCACAGCCTTGAACCCCATTGTTGTAAATCCAAATTTTAGGTGTCAAAACCACTGTGGTAACTCAGTTGGTAGAGTGCTCGCTCCGTAAGTGGAAGGTTGTGGGTTCGAACCCCGGCCGGGTCTGACCCAAGACTTGAAAGTGGGTAGTGACTGTTCTTTCGCCAAGCACTCGGCGAGCACTCGGCATTACAAAATGAAAGTCACGGTTCTTTCGGATGGGAACTTAAAATAAACGAGGTTCCGTGTCACGGTGGGCTTGGCACACTAAAGAACCCTGCTGTATAATGCCATAAGCACAATGCACAGGCAACATTTCTGCACCTTCGCCTATAGCTGGCGGCGTCTCGATATAGGGGAAATATTCTTGACTGGGACGTTAAACACCATTACTCACTCACTCACTCACTCAGGTGTCATAAATGTAGAGAGGCAATTTATTTTAAGTGCATGCACTGTGTCATACTTCATGTGAGTTTCAGCAAAAATAGTGCCCAGGTTTAGAGGCCAAAAATTACCATCAGAAATAAGAGGAAATGTTTAAATTTTTTAAATTAACATTTTAAGAGTGCCCGGAAATATAAAGGGTTCGGGAACATAGAAGGATTACAGTATTCACAAAAAGAAATATAAGTGTTGTCATGTGGTATTAGTCAGACCTGGCTGAATTTGAACCCCCACCTACCACATATGAATGTGTACTCTATCACCTTAGCCACCATAGAAGTATCCCTTTGTTATTGTTTTCCAGATTCCTTTCTTATAAATCAGTTATAGTTTTCATATTATTGATATAATCATTTTTTTATTTTATTTCAGACAAGTACTTTAGTAACAGGAGGTGAAGATTCCTTTCTTTGTCTGTGGTCAGCTAGTGGTAGTAAACCAGTCTCTGATCAGAAAAAGGTACTGCTCTCTCTCTCTCTTTCTCTCTCTCTCTCTCTTTCTCTCAAAAGGTATCTCTCTCTTTGCATATAGTCTTTATAAGAAGGCTCTCAATCTAAAACTCCTATCTCTCTGCATTTTGGTCTGTGTAAACAGTTTCTCTCTTTCACTGCATATGGTCTTTATAAGCTCTCTCTTTCTCCAGATGGTCTTTCTAAGCAGGTTCTGCCACTCTCCAGATGGCCAGATGGTTTTTATAAGCAGGTTCTCTCTCTCTCTCTCTCTCTCTCTCTCTCTCTCTCTGTGCATTTGGTCTCTTTTTAGCAGTTTCTCTCTTTCACTGCATATGGTCTTTATAAGCTGTTTCTCTCTCTCATTCTCCAGATGGTCTTTCTAAGCAGGTTCTTTCTCTCTCGCTTTCCAGATGGTCTTTCTAAGCAGATTCTCTCTGGTCTTTTTATGCAGGTTCTGTCTCTCTTCAGATGGCCAGATGGTCTTTAAAAGCATGTTGTGTCTCTCTCCAGATGGTCTATATAAGCAGGTTGTGTCTCTCTCCAGGTCTATATAAGCAGGTTGTGTCTCTCTCCAGATGGTCTTTCTAAGCAGGTTCTGTCTCTCTCCAGATGGTCTTTCTAAGCAGGTTCTGTCTCTCTCCAGATGGTCTTTATAAGCAGGTTCTGTCTCTCTCCAGATGGTCTTTATAAGCAGGTTCTGTCTCTCTCCAGATGGTCTTCTTAGCAGGTTCTCTCTCTCCAGATGGTCTTTCTAAGCAAGTTCTGTGTCTCTTCAGATGGTCTTCTTGGCAGGTTCTCTCTCCAGATGGTCTTTCTATTCTAAGCAGGTTTTCTCTTTCTCCTTTAAGCAGGTAAACTATATATATATATACATGTGTGTGTGTGTGTGTGTGTGTGTGTGTGGTGTGTGTGTGCTCTTTATAGACAGGTAAACATTCCATGCTGCTGGTATTAGTATTAGCAGGTGCTCCATTTTGACATGGTACCTTTATATGCATGGTACCTTTAAGGTACATTTGACTTTATTTGACTTTATTTGAAAAGATTTTGCGATTTTTCAATTTTTATTTTTTTATTTTTTTAAATGAAATTAATATATATTTTAGGTGAAGTTAAAAATGAAGAAGACTGTTACCAAGAAATCAAAGCCATATTAACACCAGTGCTCATGGATCCAATTGAAGAATGTTTAACCATTAAAATATGTAAAATGTGGATTTTAAAGAACCCAAACAGATATCATCCTCATATGTATTTTACAGCCAATATTTTATTCAAATTTTATGTTTCATGATGTCTCAATTGTATGTGGTTTTTATTAGCTCACCTGACCAAAAGTCACACAAGCTCATGGCATTAAAACATGTGAAACATTGATATTTTAGAACCCAAACATGTATTATCTACATTCATTTATACAGGGTTTTATCAGGGTCCTTTGGGAAAAGGCCCTAAACTAAACATTGGGAAAAACTATCAACTTTTTGCTCATTTTGGGAAAACTTCAACATCATTTTTGATGTCATTTAATAATGAATAATTTTTTTCTGCCGCTAAGTGTTTATCAGTGATTAATTTAACTTGATGTTCGAGTTTGTCATCATCACATTTTGCCGGTTTACTTTCAATCTCAACCGAAGTCGGTTTACTCACTATCTCGGAAGCCATGCATTTGATGTAGAAGCGGTATTTTTAATCTTGCTTTGCAATTGTTTTAAAATAATCTAGAATCTTTTTACTTGATTTTGCATCCTCCATCTTGAGGTGCTTTGTGTAATACTTGCAATTGTGTGACATTATGGAGTTATTATTGAATCATGATCTCTTAAGTGTATTTTTTAATTGGGAATTTTCTCAGCCCATTTTGGGAAAAAAATCAATGTTTTTCCATTGGGAATGGGGCCGTATTTCGGCCCTAAATAGGCCCTTAATAAATCCATGTTATATATGCATTTTACTGCCAATATTTTATATAAATTTTATGTTTCATGATGTCTCAATTGTATGTGGTTTTTGTTAGCTCACCTGACCAAATGTTATGCAAGCTCATGGCATAGTCATCAGGCCAATTAGGTTTCTTGTTGCAGTTCTTGCAGTTGTATCTTTCTTAACCACTGCGGTAGCTAAGTTTGTAGAGTGCTCGTTTTGTATGTGGGAGGTTGTGTGTTCAAACCATAGCCAGGTCTGACCAAGACTTGAAAAAAGGTAGCAGCTGTTCTTTCGCCAAGCACTCAGCATTCAGAAACGAGTCACAGCGTCTTTCCGGAGACCTTAAAAACCAATGCCCCGTGTCTTAGTGGGCATGGCATGTAGAATTCTCCCTGCATATTGCCCCGAGCATATTGCAAAGGTTAAAAAATTTGCTACTTCTCCTATAGCTGATAACATCTAGATATAAGTGAAATATTTTTGACCTGCCTTAAAGACCACCTCTATATAATGACCAACTGTTTATAATAGCCAGTAGAATTGTATCCCAATTGTTCTTTATTAATATTATTTAAACCTGTATATAAAAGCAACCTGCCCCTCAAGGTCACTTTTACTGGTTCCCTTTGGTGGCCTTTATAAGCAGGTTTGACTGTAAATCAAATCAAATTGTATCTTTCAAGTTTTAATTTTAATAATGAGCCTACAAAAGCACCACAACCACTACTTACCTGTCCCCTTTGCTGAAGCCTGACCTTGCCGTTTTCTGCACATGATCACTGTGCATGTTTTATCCTTTGGTGCTCAATCAAAAAAGGTAGTTTTAATATCAGTTGTCTAAACAGGGTCCTTGGTTGCTTAGTGGTCTAAAGCATGTGAATCACAATACCTCTTGCCACCTAGGTTCAAATCCCACTCTGGAACAGGTTCTAATGCAAGACATTTGTCAGTTTGCTAGCCAAAGTTTGGTAGTTTCCTCTGGGCACTCTGGTTTCCACCACCATTCCAAAACTAACTACTACGATTGAAAGAATCTTGACTGGGGTGTTAAGACATTAGTAGTCCACTTAATTTCACTCTCAAGATATGTTGTATTCCAATGTTGATTTGAACAATTATTTCTGTTACTATCTTGCATACAAATGTGGAGTTGAGGAATGATGTACAAGATTATAACACCAATACCTAGTCATCATTTCTGGAATAGTGGAGAAAACTGGAGTACCTAAATAAACCACTGAGTTTTGGCGACTGAAATGACAAAATTTCTTGCACCTCAATCAAGATTATATCATTCATACTGAGCTGTCATTTCTGGAACATAGGAGGAAATTGGAGTGATCTGAATAAACCATTGAGATTTGGCAATTGAAATGGCAAAATTTTTACACTAGCATTCTCAAGTGCCAAAAGTAGGATTCAAACCTAGGCCTCGACTGTCATTGTGTACCATTAACTGACACTTTGGACCAGTCGGTACTTTGTAGCTTATGCCAATCAAATTGTGCTAGACAACTAATCTGATGTTGCCATGACTGGAGGTGAATTAAACATGAATCAGCTTTGTTAAAGCAATCACTCTAGACAAGTTTTGATTGCCAACTCATAAAGAAAGCAGTTACAAAGATGGCTGCCCCACCGGTCCATTTTTCTGACACTAGTAAGTCAGCACAATGTGGAATCTTATCTAGTGAGTGTGTTTCCAAGGGGTTCCCAATAAAATCCACCTATGGATTCAATCTGCTATTGAAGGAAAGACCTTTTCGATGTCTGTAAAAAGAATAAGTTTAACTTTTTCTACACTAATATTGGGCACACTTTAACGGTTACATGGCCATTAGGCCCATGTTAGCTAAAATAATACTCAAAGACATTTTTATATGTAATAAAGTTTATTTAAACAATTTAACACCTACAGAATAGACAAGAGGCACAGAGAACATGTGACCGATCATGTGATTAAATAGTCCTCATTACTACAGTCTATATATAGACTTTGAGAACATGTGACTGATCATGTGATTAAATAGTCCTCATTTTTCAATTTCACACCTACAGAAAAACAATAGACCAAGAGAACATGTGACTGATCATGTGATTAAATAGTTCTCATTTTTTTCAACATCACACCCACAGAGAAGACAGTAGACACTTGATCATGTGACAACTGACTGATGTGATTAAACCATTCTTATTCAATTTCACATCTAGAGATGAAGCACAGAGAACATGTGACACTGATCATGTGATTTATTGATTTCACACCTTCAGACAGAGAACATGTGACACTGATCATGTGATTTATTGATTTCACACCTTCAGACACAACATGTGACACTGATCATGTGATTTATTGATTTCACACCTTCAGACACAGAACATGTGACACTGATCATGTGATTTATTGATTTCACACCTTCAGACAGAGAACATGTGACACTGATCATGTGATTTATTGATTTCACACCTTCAGACAAAACATGTGACACTGATCATGTAATTAATCATTTCAGACAGAGAACATGTGACTTATTAAACAAATCATGTGACTATTAAGAACCATTTAATGAAATAAATAAAATCTAGACATGATCTACAAATAATTTTACAGAAATTTCATTAAGAATACCAGCTATAAATCTTCATTGTTAATCAGAGATTGTGTAGCTATCCACATTGATGGCGGTAACATTCAAATAAGAACCAGTATAACAAGCTCACATAAAGTGTTGAAACAATTACAATAGGAATTTTTTAATTCAGAAAAAACATGAAATATTTATTCATATATGAAGAACGGTACTACTAACATCCATGATTGGTGAAAAGTGCAAAATTTTGGGAAAATATCTATTTTATCTCAAAATAACAATAAACTAACAAGTTAAAATTGTTAATAATCTATTAATGAGTTTTTATAATGCGAGTGAAATTTTTACCAAATGAATCACCTATTTCAACTGTTTTCAATGATAAATAAATAAATTCAACTTTTAGTAATAAGTCAAATTACAGAGAAAGCACTGCTTCATTTATCAGTTTTCCAGAAATGTTGAGCTTTTCATCTAGGGACAATGATAAAACTAAAAATTATTGTTTTCCCAACTATGTGAATCATCAAAATATGAATAGCCAATGGTACATCTACTCCACCTGAAGACTATTTCTGTGAAGTTGCATAAAGATCTGTTAAATAGTTTTCAAGAAAAAATTGGCAGACAAAAAATACTGGCAGAAGAAATGGAGACATTGTTACATGTCCCCCCACTTAGAAAATGATGTCCCTCACTTAGAGAATGAGAGAAAGGAGATAACTTTAGACAAGGCACTACTGGTCAGGTCATTAAACAAGGTGTTAAATGTTCGAAAAAGATAACAAAAATGTTGTTACAAAAAGAAAATTCTCATAATATATGTACATATTTACAAAAAACTGGCTTTTACAAAAAAAATCTATTCATAACTTCAGCTTATAAATAAAAATATTTTTTATATAAAATTCAACATTATGTTAAATACCTATAATGACTGCAGCAAAAATACGAGCATTGCTAGATTCTAAAACAAAGATTTTAACTTAAATGTATATGATACAAAGACATTGACCTTGGGTATAACTTTATGATAAGGGTAATGTTTTCAGAATTTTAGGCGACATCACGTGACCACCTAGGCAATGGACGCTTTTTGCTGACCGCCGGTCATTATGGTCATAATTGGACAAAATATCACGTTATTAGGGCAGTAATACGATCAATGATAACGTCTGGTAAGAGTAAAATATATGTGGAAAGTATAGGATGAACGATAAAGAAGAAAGGGACGAGGATAGAAAAAGTTTTCAGAGTTTTACAAATATCTTGGATAAAGTAAGAAAAAAAATTCAATGAAATTTTCACAGACCACTAACATGCTCATGTTCTAAAATTGATTAGAATTATTTTTCATTCTTTATACAAGACTAGAATTATAATACAAACAGCAAACCTTTCCCTAATGGCAGCTAAAATAATGATCTTTTTTTGGTTGTAAACTTGTTCAAGTTTTTCTTCAACAGCAAACACCTTAGATAAGGCAAAAACAAAATTTCAACCAAATTTTCACAAGCTATTAGTTTGCTCAAGTTTGACAAAAACTGTCTTAATTTTTTTCTACATGAAAAGCTTTATTAAACATAGTTCTAGATGCATTTCAATTGCAGCAAAAATTTCTTTAAGTGCAAATTGCTTAAAGAATGACTTCTCACTTTAAGTGTTTGTGGAAATTGTAGAATTATGTAGAAAACCAATAGCACTAAACAATGACTTCCAAGTTGTTAAAGAATGACCTCATGTCCTCTTGTGTACCAGTTTATATAGAATTGTGAAGAAAACCACTAGCACTAAATAATACCTTTATGTTTTTAAATTTTAAACTGTAAAATTTCAAGTTAAATAATTTTTTAATTCAAGTTTTTGTATCACCTAAATTAAATAAAATCTCAATTTTTTTTTCTCGAATCAAGGGGTAACAAAAATTTCAACTCTGAAAACATTACCTTGCAATTCCTGACCAATAAGACAAAAGTTAATGTATGTGAAACAGAAAAGACAAAAAAAAATTTACAATTGATTCAACAATGTGTTAACTAATGATTTGATGCATTAAAGCAAAAAGAAGTAAAATAAGTTGCCGATACCAAAAATATTTAATTTTTTATCTCGAACTCGGATATCTCAAATTTTCAGATAAGCGGAACTTGCATAATTTTGCAATACAGAAAATATTGAAATTTTCCCTTATTTTGACTTTTCAAGATAGACTTATTTATTCTTTGTAAGTAAAAAGCAATAAATGTGGATTTCATATTTCTTCACGTTTGATTAATTAAACAACTTTGGGTTTTTTATTCATTGAAATATAAAAAAAATATTTTTAAAAAGTTAAAAAAACAATTCTAGCACTTAAAATGTGTATAACAACATACAATAATATTATATAAAATAAACAACTACCAGTAGGTTTAACATTATCAATGAACACTTGAATAAGTTTGGACGGAGAAGTTTGAGGCACTTTTTGCTAAATGCCATTTGACAAGAAAGTAAAAATATAACTGCATGTAAAAACAATTATCTCTAAAAAACATACAATTTGAATGGACTAAAATACAATGTACAGTGAAACCACTCTAAACAGACACCTACACACGAGAATAATGTGAACTCTTCTGTACCCCCCTACCCTGCCCTCTCAGACATTTTTATTTATCGTGAAGCAGCCAGTCAAAAGGAGGAATTTGCAGTTAAAGCAGTGATTTTAAACATATTACAAATACATGTATTATTATTTTCACCAAAATTGCATAAATAGGTTACTTTGTGTAAGAAAATTTTCAGGTCTTTGGTAGTCTATCTATGAAGATCATGAGCAGAACTTGCTTCTGAACACTGGATAGAGTTTCGTGGTTTATTAATTGTTTCTTTAACACCAATATTTCACTAAAATGGGCAAATATGCAGCTAAAAACAATCCAATGTGTTAGAGACATGTACATAATGTATACTACTTGTGGTGCAATATGTATACTACACATGCTGCACATATGTATAAAAGACATATTGCACATATATGTAAATACACATATTACACATGCCTACTACACATGGTACAATGTATATTTCATATTGCACATATGTATACTACACATGGTGTCAGGAACATGTTTCTGTTGTAGAACTAAAATTGTTAGGCAGGTTATTTTAAAAAATAAAATGTGTCCAAAGTGTTTGCAGTTTAGAGTGGTTCATCTGTACTGGATGGATTAAAACATCAGTATCACAGATTCAATCATATATGTGTTTAAAGGCGGCATTAAATTACTAGATTAAAACTATATCCAAATATGATTAAAATGAGAAATTAAAAAAAAAGTTATATGCATATCAATGTCTCTTTTATTTATCAATCATCTATATCAAAAATGTTAATTTTAAGACAAAATTTAATGTATTTCAAAATATTAAACAAGTAAATGTATATCCTATACATTCTTCAAAAATCAAATTAAATGGTTTTGTCTATATTTTTAAATTTTTAACAGGAAATTCAGTTCATCACAACCATATATATCATTACCTGAAATACAAGTTACCATAATTTTAAAATACCAATGACATTAGGAGCCCTATGGGCCTTAATGCTCACCTGAGCCAGTGAGAGTACATATCTCTTGCGGGCATTCAGTGGTCAATTGCATTAATTAAAGACAATGTCTTTGGCTCGGGTGAGCTAAAAAGTGTTTGAAAGATAATTGAAAAAATAAATGAATAAATAAAAGCTCAGCAGCTTATAAAAAAAATTCTGGATTTGACACAAAAGAATTTTTGGGACTTTTTTTTTTTACTTCAAAAAACGTAACAAAATAAACAAAAACAAAATTAAGAAATAAAAACTTAATTGGCACTTTTTGATGCACATGTAAATAAATTACCTGCACTTAGGTATCATTAACAAACAAACAAACAAACAAACAACATTCTTTAACAAGCACAATAACAGGTACCTAACAATCTCAACGTTTGGTTACCAAATAATATACATAGGAAACGACAATTACGAGCCTAACAATTTCCATACTGAAAATCAGAAAATTTTCATGACAGTTTATTTTTCATGAGAATTATCATTTCAAGATATTTAATGTATTTATTTTTATTTTAGCAATGTCTTAAGATTGTCAATTACATGAAAGTTGGAGAAATCATTTTGTTGGAACAACTTTTATTTTTATGTCAAACTCGGTCATGTCATGTGACTATATCCGTGAAGTTATGGAGATTGTTTTGAAAAATGTGTTTCATATAAGAAAAATAGCACAATTTTAAAATATCACATTAAAATGTTCCATTTTTATCAATACATTGTTGAGGAGTAGAGAAAAAGAAATGGTCTTGCTTGAGGCTAACCAATTCTATAATGAGGAATGTCCTGGTCGGACTGCGGAAAATTTTTTTCCGATATCGATTGATAGTTTTTAAGTATTTTCTTAAGAAAATCAGAAATATTTTTTTAATCTTTGGCTCCTGCAGAATAGTTGAGAAAATACACCAACAGGCAATGCAAGGCTGAAATAGTCTGAAAATGTATTATTTCAGTCCAGTATAGCACTAATTTCAGGACCTTTGCAACAGACAAATTTAAAATTGGCTCAAAGCTGTGGTTTTTTTTTTAAAAGACAAGCAAAATTTGAAAAATATATTAACATATCATTAAGCAATAATAAGAAGTTATAATAATAATAATAATAATAATAATGATTATCAATAATGAATGGACAAAATAATAATATTAATAATAAGAAATAATTGAACAAGTATATCATCTCCTGTTTTATGTGGGTGAATTATAAACAACGTTTTTTGTTTATTTTTACGACTGGGATCAAAAAAATTAAAACGGAGGTAGAATATTGTGTGATGAGATACAAAGGTTTGTATGGTTACCATGGTTATATGTATGAAATAATGTACACATTTGTACAACAAAATACACACTATCATCCATAAATTATTATACAAGTTTAAAATTTTTCATCACAAAAACATTACTGGGTACAGACTGCAAAGCTTCACAAAAATAAGTTGTTGAAAACATCATTGGTCTAAAATTGAGTGGTTTTCACCTAAAAATGGTTTAATCTTGATCAATTTATTTTCACAAAACATTACAGACTGCAAATCTTCACAAAAATTAGTTGTTGAAAACATCATTCTTCTAAAATTGAGTGTTTTTCAGCTAAAAAACGGTTTCTTATCTTGATAATTTTATTTTTCCAAACATTTTTACATTTTTCCCAAAATTTCCAAAAAAATTCATGACAATTGTTTTTCCAAAAAAAAAACCAACTTTGTTACATACATTTAGATCAAGAAGTTAAAATATTACTTTCAAATAATGCAAAAACTTCAATATTTTAATTCTATGTACGGAATTTGAAATGATTATCACATATTAATAAACCTTTGAAAAAAGTAAATTTGTATAGTTATTTATGGATGAGGATGTAATGTACACATTTTACGTACGTATTTGTACAACAAAATATATATACCATATATATATATATAAATTGATAGATATTAATACAGTTTAACATTACAATAATGTACCACTTTTTATACTGATATATATATCACCCATTTTATTTTTTTTTAATTTCGAAGTCATCTCATCAATTTTATCTCTGTTACAGTTTGCATATTAAAGGTTCATTTACAGCATCAGAGGACATTTTGTACTAGTTAATAATGATTTTACTCCGATTCAGATTAAATTTTAATGGAGTTTTCATAAAATATTCTTAGAATTTTGTTTTTAAATAACTGCCGTAATGGGTTTCACCAATGAACCATATGATACTCGATGACATTTGAGCGAAACTTATTTCTAAATGGGTATTTTTATGCTTTAACAAATAAACATTTACATTTTTCAGAAAACTGCCAGGTAAATGTTTTACATATGTAAATTACATATGTATCACAATACACTATGTTTTCAAATGGATTCTTCTTTACATTTTTACGAAAAACTGTGATGTAAATGTTTTGCATATGTGAACTAACAGATTGCCGGCCACTCTCACAATGTTACGACACTGGCCGCCATCACGGTACCAAAGCAGCATCACGGCAACTAATGACATACTTGTATCAGTGACGTCATTAAATGGTACAATTCAGGCAGAGTGTTTGTTCTTTTTGTAATTCAAGAATGCCAGGCCTTTGTGGGAACATTGTGGGTGTGTCCAGTGATGTATTACATATGTATTGCATTATATTTTAATATGGCTTCCTATTTAAATGACATTAATATTTTTCAGCAAATTTTGAAACAAACATTCTACGTACCTAGCAGAAACAATATGACCAAACAAAGGTTTGTGAATATCACATGGTCCAAATATGAATCCCAGTTGAAACTAGTTTAAAGAAACAAAATTCTGCTACTTTTAATTTAGGGTAGTACATTGATCTATCTACAATAACTATAAAAGGCATTATAAAATGTATATGGTTATCACAGATAAATTACCGATAATACATGATTACTAACGGGAAAACTGACTACACTAATGTACCACAAGACATCCCCTTAACCTGCTTTCTAAACATCGACTTCTGTGTTTTCCCGGGAATTGACGGTGTAATGTTTTCCATGAAATAACAGACCTGTAGGAAGGGTATAAGAGACATCAAGTGATACATTAGTGAATTGAATTTTAAACTAACTATAAATGAGAGATCACAAAAGAAAGAAAAATAATCTGTGACTTTTGAACAGATTATATCTGGTTTTATAAATCTGTACTAAATTTTTTTAGGTTTAACCTTTTTAAACAAATGAGATATTCCATTTAAATGGTAAGAATATTCCATTTTGTATTATCAAGGTGGTTTAAGTTAACAACGGTTACTACTTGACTAGAATTTTAACACACTGCTAACATCTCAACTAGCTAATAAAGATTTTCCAAGGTACTGATAACCTAAAAAACAAATCAACATTGTTGGTGTTTAAAAACATTTGAAGATGCTCAACATGGTCCTCCATTCACAAAGTTTCTATAAGGGGAGATAATCTAGTCATGTAATTTCTGCAAACTCAAATAATTGAAATTAAATAGCCAGATATAACCAAACCTTTAAGTGCCCTTGAATACAAGGACCAGTGGCCAAGGTCCCTCATAAGACAGGGACTACTAAATACATATACCAGATCTGACACTCCTTGAATATACCGAACCTTTTAAGAGCCTTTGACAAAATACAAGGACCGGAGGCCAAATCTGTAGTAAGTTGACCTGGTCCTTATAACAGTTCTCTTTAAGTCATCTTTATGTTAGGTTTTCGCTGTTCTTCTTCTTTTATGGCAAGTGCTGAGCTTTTTACAGATAGATGCACACGACCCACTGACATTAATTATTAAATGAATGGAACATTATATTACCCTTTCATGATGAAAAGATATGAACATCGTCATTCAAGATTTACACATATATAAAATTGAAATGAAAAACAAAAATACTAAAACAATTTTTTTTTGTAAAGAAATGAACCCTGATTGATAAAACTTCATTTAAAATCATTCATAGTCTCTTGGTGTGTTCAGACATTTCAAATTGGCCATTAAAAGCACCAAAAACATCAAATCACATCTTCAAACCGTGGTCCTTGTGTTGTGTCTTAATTCCCAAACTGATCCTGAAAAATCGTACTATCACAGCATTTTATTATTTTGATGCAACTGGATGCATCGCAATGAGATATTCCTCGTGGCCTTCGTATCACCATTTTAAAATCGATGTAGTTATTTACGGTAACCATGGAACTCTCACTGTTAAAGCACCAGAGTGACTTAGACAACATCTCATCCATTAAAATGCTTGAAAAAAGATCGAAATCATCAAAACTTTTTTTTTTTTAAATTTGAAAAACCCAAGGTGTTCACTATTTCTATTCTCATCATTTTCGTGAACCCAAAGAAGCCAATTCAGCTTGGATTTCAGGATCTCTATGAAGTTCGTCAATTTCCTCTGGTTGGACTCTCCGATGTTCAGATCGTAACGACCTCCCTGATTTATTGGATTTATTACTTTTCGTGGACCGTGTTGATTTGGCACTTTTAGTACTATTGGCACGAGTTGATTGTCTTTGCAGCAGATTCTGACTAATTGTCCTGTGAAGGTTCTTATTGCTAGAGTTGGCAGCATTGGATTTCAACCACACATGGTTAAGTGCTTGCATTGCGCTAAGTCTAGTATCAGGATCTACTACTAATAGTTTGTCAATGAAGTCTTTAGCTGGTGGAGACACATCTTTCCAATGCTGAAAATACACAAAAAGTACATTTTATTTGAATGTTTAAAAGACTAAATGTACTTTTTGTTACTAATAAACATTTTAACTAATGCTGAAATCAGAATAAAATATATATTGCAGTATAGATTGTACACTTTATGGACTTTTCTATTGCTGAAAAAAGTACATGCTAAAATTCTCAAAATAGAAGATATAATCTCCTCAAATCCTATTTTCCATCAACTACATAATTTTCGCAACAATAAATATTATAAATATATGTAAATTACAACTGTTGCTAGTATTTATGTCCTTGACCTTTATCACACTGACCTTGACAACAATATCATAATATCTCAGTGTGTCAAATTTTTATTGCATTTTCTATTTTAATCTATTTTATACTAGATTTCTATTGTAAAAACAAATTTAGATTCTACACAATCAAGAGACTTGTCCATCTGATGGTGATAAAAATTCCATGAAAACCATACAAATTTATACTGTTCAAATCTATCCAACATGGCATTCTAGAAAAACCTTAAATCGAAGAAAAAAAAAACCCAACTTTTTTTAACATTTACTGTTCACCCATATGGTGCCCCAGAGAAAAGTAGAACATAAAACAGTTAGAGCACTACCTTTCAGGAAACTGATGCACCATTCTGGCAGGTGTTTACTTATAAATGTATATATAAATACACCTTGTTAGAGGGAGAAAACATTAATAGTGTTGTTTTCCAGAGAAGAGGCTCAAAGAAGGAGACAACTGGTTTATATCAGAGTCCAAAGTCCAATGTATCATGCTTTCATTCATGTATTATAAAATAGGCAAAGTTTGATGGCATGCACAGTGATACCTGTTACAATTGAACCATAAAAACCTGCCTAAACTAAACTGAATTTTTTCAAGAGATACAGTCCAACCTGCCTTAAAGGCCACTTCGATATAAGGATCACCTGCTTATAAAGACCAGTAGAATTGTATCCCAATTGTTCTTTATTCATATTGTTTTTACCTGTATATAAAGACAAACTGCCCATAAAGGCCACTTTCACTGGTTTCCTTGGGTGGCCATTATAGATAGGTTTGACTGTACCATTATTATTGCTAGTTATAGTTAATATCTAGTGTGAACAAAAATATATAGTCTGAAAGGTGTTTAGTTAAGACAGGTACCCCTATATAGACAGGTTCCACTGTATAAATAAACACATTTCCTGTATAGACAGGTTCCATTGTACAAATAGGCTCTACTATAGACAGGTTCCCATATAGACAGGTTCCACTGTACAGACAGATTCCTATAAATAAACAGGTTTCCTGTATAGACAGGTTCCATTGTACAAATAGGCTCCACTATAGGCAGGTTCCACTGTAGATGGGTTCAATAAATACAGGTTCCACTGTATAGATAGGTTCCCATGTTTAGTAAAGTTTCATTGTACAGACAGGTTTCCCTTTACATGAGTATTGTGGGATCAATGTCTGTCTGAAAATTTCAACCTATCCAGACTTATTATCTTGAAACATTTTCTATGGTGTTATCATGTAGGTAGGAGGATGTTTGAAAAGTTACCAGCACTGCCCAAAAACACATATTTGCCCACAAGAGTAAGTGGACTAAATTATAATTCAGTAGAGTGGACTAGATAAATGGTGTTTTGCACCCCAGTCAAGATCATTTTGCTTAAAATGAGACAATAAATTCTAAGATGCTTCCAAAATACCCAAAGATGCCACGGACCTTCAGGAAGCGAACTGACAAATTTTCCCACAATAGGGTCTGCCTAAATGGGATTCAAAGCTAGACAGTGAGAAACTTGCTGCTGAGTTTGGCATCAAACTCAAAGAATCATCCCACACCACAATCACACATGCTCCCTCAAACACACTATGGCCAACCAGTCTCCTTAAAACAGGTGTGATATACATACCATCCTGTATTTACATGTACTAATTTTCAGGATATTTAGCTTGAAAGCTGGTGATGTCTCAATTTAATTTAATGTGTTTTTTTGGTGTTATTTTATAGCTTACAATTCTTGTTACTCATTTATGAGTGGCATTATAAAGTCAAACCTGTCTATAAAGGCCATCAAAGGGAACCAGTAAAAGTGGTCTTTATAGACAGGTGGCCCTTATAAAGAGGTTTAAATCACATGAATGAAAAGAATTTAAATAAAACTTTATTGACTTTGAAAAGCAGGTGGCCCTTGTATAGAAGTAGCCTCTGAGGCAGGTTTGACTGTACATTCTAAATTATTCTTGGTAATGTTTTATATTTTGCAAATATATACGGAGAGACTCTAATAAAATATCATTATCGGTATTATTATTATTATTATTATTATTATTATAATAAAATACTTATAAACTATGACTTGCACTCAATTCCTTAGCATGTTTTAAAACATGGAAAACAACAGACACCGGTAATTTTTCAGACACTTGTGGTCGGCTGCCGTGGCAAACAAAACTAAATTATAATGAGAGAAAAAAACAAAACACACACACAAAAAAAAACAAAAAAACAGCGGAAATAATAAGATACACAACATTGGTACAAATTCATCAAAAATACATGTATGTAGATGATTCTTGCATCACATTAAAAAATAACGTAAAAAAAATCCTAAAAACAAAACAAAACCATGTGTTTTGCAATTATGATATCTGCCACTATTAAATAATGAAGGGCAGGCTGCCAGCACACTTATAGCCTAGATACACACAAAACTTAACCATATGGAATATTACGGGGGAACGATTTTTACCTAAGTAGCACAGGTGTTAGACAATTTGTGAGGAAACTCTGACAGATGTATGTAACATCCTATTACCTCCGCGCTTTTGTTTCTGATTACCTATTACATAATACAATTAACACCAGACGGAGAAAATACCCCTTTATCATGTGTTATGTCTGATGAGAAGGCAACGTTTGATTTATGACACCGTTTTTAAATTACCTTTGCTTTTTTTTCCATTTTTTCTCCCCGCGCTTTAGTTTTCTTTCAGAAGATTAGGTTTAAAGTGTCAGATAAATTTAATTATTTTTTTTTTTATTTAGAAAATCCAGTATTTACTTTCATAACTTTTTTTTCCATTTAAAAAATCTCGGATTTGCTTTTTTCACTTTTTCTCTCTGATTCAGTTTCCTTTTGGAAGGATTAGCTTTAAAATATTTTTATTTTTCATTTATAAAATCTTGGGTTTGATTTTTTCGCTTTTCCTCTACTGTTAAGTTTTCTTTTAGAAGACAAGGTTTAAAATGTAAGATTTTTTTCATTTAAAAAAAACCTGGGAAAAAACGAACTTATTAAGGGGGGTTATCTTAGGTTACCATCCCGTTCTATATTTTCATATATTCACATCATAAACTAAAACTAATACATGTACCAAATCCATCAAATCTGTGAAAGAGACGGCAGCAAAAAATCAGGTTCATCACTGTATTGAACTGTTTATATACTCTTGCCAAATGCCTGAATGAATGAATGAATGAATGGAGTAACTAGATACCCCTATTAAGTTGATGTCTATGAAGATTGCCATTGCTACATTGTAATACATGTACCATTGTTATAATTCAGTGATTTTTTTAAATTTTTCATAATTTACTGCATTCAAAAGTACCACTTGAGAATCAGGATGGGGTTGGTTTTCAAATATCAAGTACTTCCACAGTCAACATTTTGCATTTTTTGGCCATTTTTATGCACAGAAAGGACATGTAAAACACAATGTAATGTTGTCTTACAATAACCCCATGTATTCATTAACACATTTACAAATTTTGTAAATGGTATGAACCAATGTGTACCCTTGGAAGGCCTTACTTAATTCACGGTTATGTTCATCAAACTGACCATTTACAATCATGATACAAAATAACATACGGGTACCATCAATATATATTGTGACCCTCCTATAAGAATATTCCTAATGAAAGGTCAAACAGACAGGTCGATAATGTTTACCTATACACAATATTTAATTTACAATTAATTAAACAACTTCTACAAATTTAAATTTTCACACTATGATGAATTTCAAAGCCCCCAAGTCTACATACAATATATAGGCAAACAACATTGACCTGTAAGCTTGACCTTTTATTACAAATATTCATATAGGATTAACCCTACCCATTGAAATTATTAGAAATTGCAGTTGATACATATACACAATGCACGTGATTAGTGTTTTCACATTATGTAGACAAAATAGGTCCTTGCGTTCCCTATAGACAAATATATATCCATCCATAATAAAAATATTTAAATCAAAAGTCAAGCAGACAGGTCAATGTTGTTTGCCTATATATATTATATGCATGTACTTGTTAAACTTGAAACGTTTTAATTAAATCAATTTACACAGTTTAGTAATGTGATTTTATTCAATATTACAATACCATTGTTTTTTTTATACCCCTTTGTGTGTATTAGATGCCAAAAGTACAGCTTACCTGTAGAATAATAAACTTATTAAGGTGTTTGTGACTCTGTGCGTTGTGGGGGATATTGTCTATGTACACTATTACTAATATAGGTAAATTGACGTGATTTTTATAAATCTCAAAACTACTGCCAAGCTTCGATTTAACTCCTTCAACTTTGTAAATTTTGTGACATTTTTATTGCGAATTTTAAATATATTTTGCAAATTGAAATTTTTGGCAATTTCAAATTCATAATACAATTGCCTGTTCTCAATTACTGCATGTCATTTTACTTTTATTTTTTATTATTTTATTTTTATTTATTTATTTATTTATTTATTTATTTATTTATTTATTTATTTATTTTCTATCTTAATAATCTATCATGTGTGTTCAATTTATTTAACTCTGTTCTATGTTGGTGTTGTATTAGAGAAAAATTGTCTGTTTACTCATATATTTATGTTTTTGTGCTTATTATCATGACACTTTGATACATAGAGAGAATATTAAACAAGTGTTGACACTGTTGGTCACCAGACCTAAATTCAACAATTTAGAAACTGTGACCAAGAACCTGTAACATATGGTCCCGCTCGGACCACATGTGGGAAAGTGAATTTTCCTTGCCGTTGGCCTTTACTGATTCACCTGGTATCAGTATAATGGACTGGGGGAGTGGTCTGCGGTGTACTGACTCTGTGAGCTAGCACGGTAAAGTCGCCCTGAGTGTGCGCTAGTACAAGGCAGACCATACAACACACTCGCACTTCACATGCATACACAAAATTGTTCATAGATTAATCCATAGAGATTAATTAAATAGTTCTCGTCGCGAATAGCTGAAAAATTGCTGATGCGACGTTAAGCAACATTCAACCAACCAACCAACCTGTAACATATGCATATTGGACAAGGTTGAGAAAAAATAGCTCTCCTGGTGAGAATTCCCAATATGCCTTAATAAGATTTATATCACCTTTATAACCTATTAATCTATATTAAGTCTGTCAAATGTGTTCAGATTAAATTGTCCAGGTGAGCAAAAAAGACCAAATATGCAATCATTAAAAATCCTAGACAGTAGAAGTGCAAATGTGCATTAATTGCTAAATAAACAATTTCCCTGCATTTTGTTCAGATTATGATAAATTGTTATTTTTCTTCCTGAAGCTGTAAAAACAACGAGAGCAGGAAGGAAGGAAAGTATCAAATTAATATCCAATATTATCATTTAAAATCATAGGCAGAAGTGCAAATGTGCATCAATTGCTAGATCAAGTTACAAACAATTTCACCTGCATTTTGTTCTAATTATAACAAATTGTTATTTTTTCTTCCTGAACGCTGTAAAAACAACAAGAGGAGGAAGGAAGGAGAGTATCATATTTTTCCTTTTCCTTCCTGCATTTGTTAAGTAAGCTTTGTTTTATACTGACTAATGACTGAAACAGGAGCCGAGGAGCGTTTTTGGCATCAATCATATTCCGTCTGTCTGACTGACAGGTAACAATAACAGGGTCAAAGGTCATGTACAACAAACCCAAAACGCTCTATATAGGATATAATAGGAGCATTGTAACATCACATAAGTCAAACACTAAACAATAAAGAATATGGTGGTAAATTTAGAAGTAGAGTTATGACCAAGTTTTATGTCACAGTCAAGATTCTTCATTTATATTGCTGAGGAATGTGGAGGAAACTGGAGTGCCTAGAGAAACCACCAACAAACCCATATAACATCACACAAGTAAAACACTAAACAGTACAGTGAAATAGATAAAGAATATGGAGTAGAGTTTTGAACCAAGTTTTATACCCAGGGATTTATCAAGGGCCTATTTAGGGCCAAAATTCGGCCCCATTCCCAATGGAAAAACATTGTTTTTTTTCCAAAATGGGTTGAAAAAATTCCCAATTAGAAAATCGTACCAGATACATAGCTGAAGTCTGGTCATAAATGTGGCTGCTTTTCTCAATCTTCAATCAACTTAATACACTAAAAGCATTAGATTTAATCATTAATGGCATAAAAAATGATGTCATAGTTTTCCCAAAATGAGCAAAAAGTTAATAGTTTTTCCCAATTTTTAGTTTAGGGCCTTTTCCCAAAAGAACCTGTTAAATCCCTGATACCAGTTAAGACTTTTCACTTGTATGGCTGAGGGATGGTGGAGAAAACTGGAGTGCCTAGAGATGCCCTGAACTCGAAATATTTAAGCTTCATTCCTAACAAAATGTGAACTTAGTAGAAGTAGGCAACAAACTTAATCCAAATCCAAACAAGTAGCAACAACCTTTGTCCCCTAACCCAAGCTTTATTTAACCACTGTGGTGGTAACATGGTCAATTAAGGAGTGGTGAAATGGACGAGTTAAACAGTTCAATGTGCCCAGTCAAGATTCTTTTACTTATATTGAGGTAGTAAGTTCAGAAATGGTGAAGGAAATCAAGAGTGCCCAAAGAAAACCACCCACTTTATTCAAGTGAACTGACAAACTTTCTTACACAAGGATCGGTCCATGTGGGACTATATACTAAGCTGCAAGTGGTGCCATGTTCCGTAAGCCTGCTTCAGATCACTCTGCCACCAAGATCTCAATGGTTAATTTTGGGTTGTAACTTTTTTTAAAAGGTCTTTAATATAATACACATGTGGCCGGTGTAGCTAGCTAAACAGGAGGTGCTTACTCTTTCAGAGCACCCGGCCTCACATCCCTGGTGAAAGCTCACGTGTCTAACCTGACTAATGTCAGTTACAAAGTTTTTACTTTGCTTCTTGATTGTGATTAGGACATGAATTAGTATGTTTGTTTTTTGATAATAACTATTCATATTCACCAGTAAAATCTTGAATTTTAACTTTTAATTTTCCCTTGAAAATTTCTGAGAAATTAGGTATTTTTCAAGATTTAATAGAAGGAACCCCTACCATATAACTACCTACTGAGCTACCATCATGGTGCTATTGCAGATGTCACTGAATAACTACAGATATAAAGGTCGTCTATACTGAATTTCAAACATCTTAATGACATAGTTCTTTAACCTCTGTGTTATTTATCTCCCATCAATGGTGACCTTGTTGTCTAACTGTGGTGCAATGAGTGTAATAACCAGATTAATAACGAGCGAGTGAAAACTCAAGTAAAATCATTATAATCAATACATGTCTTGTTAATCATTGATAACTGTTTGGCTTGCATAACATCAACAGCAAATAAACAAAGTCGTAATCTCTTCAATTATAACAGTCATATTTTTTCTAGGTGAATGGCTTTTAGAGATTCTAAGCACCACATTTATTCAGTGATTAAGGTATATGAGGGGTACATTTTCTAATTTCATTTTCTGGGGTCTCATCTTAATTTTTGAGTACCACAGTGGTTCAGTGGTAAAGGTATATCAAAGGTACATTTTCTGGGGTCTTGTCTTAATTTTGGAACACCACAGTGATTCAGTGGTTAAGGTATTTTAGGGGTACATTTTTGAGGTTCTTGTCCAAATTTTGGAGAACCACCATGATTCAGTGCTTAGGGTATATTAAAGTACATTTTCTGGTGTCCTGTCCTAATTATGGAGCACCACAGTAGTTCAGTAGTTAAGGTAAATTATGGGTGCATTTTCTGGGGTCTCATCCTAATTTTTGAGTAACACAGTGGTTCAGTGATATCAGGGTTACATTTTCTGGTATCTTGT
Source organism: Anadara kagoshimensis (assembly GCA_021292105.1). Classification (NCBI taxonomy): domain Eukaryota; kingdom Metazoa; phylum Mollusca; class Bivalvia; order Arcoida; family Arcidae; genus Anadara; species Anadara kagoshimensis. The sequence continues at coordinate 22,126,775 of CM037875.1, read as the reverse complement.
CCTAATTTTGGAGCACCACAATGATTCAGTGGTTAAGGCATATTAGCCTATTAGGGGTATATTTTCTGGATAAACTAACCCCCAATGTTCTATGACATTTGATGTTGTACAGTGCTTAATATTTACCTGGAATTTGAAAATGACTCGAATCAAAGTCCTAAACATAACTGATAAAATCCCATATCAATGAATCAATTAACTTTTCTCTCTTAAACTAACCGAAAAAAATAAACACCCATCCCAAATTAGAATAATAAAAAAACAGATAAAAAATGAAAATAAAAACAAGGGATTAACTCATGATTTCACGATTCTCGTGTCTGTCATTTTTACCGAGGGAGGATTATGGCATTACAGCATCTGAAACATATAATCATTAATCACCCAACCACTCCCAACACTTTATTAATTTTTTTGATACAAGACTCATTTCGGAAACTGTAGATGTTGTATTTCATACAAAAAGCTTATTATCTTGTTTTTTATTATCTCACATAATAATCCCCCTCTTCTTACTAACATCCACAAGTCTACACAAAACTCTACACAGTACCGCTGCACTTCTGTTGTATGTATAACGAGGGCTCACCACAGGGGGAATTATATATTGCGTCTCCAATTTCTGATAAAAAGCCAGCCTAAAGCAAGCCAAATTTTGTCCCAGCTGACAACTTTGAAATTTTCTATGTTCATCATTATTTTATGTGAATATTGACCAAGTCAAAATGTCCACTATTTGTTTTAACCAAGTATAACAATACTACATTTGATAAATGCCTAACAACCAGCTCATTTCAAAATTAAACACATGTAAACAAAATAAATATACAAGTATATATTTTAATTTTCTAACATAAGATTTGGCTGAAAATCAAATTTATTTGAATTTTTTTGTGAAATTAAAAATATACAAATTTGAATGTAAACAAATTAACAAAGTTAATATACATAATTGTACTCTTTGAATTCTCTAACTCAAGACTTGACTTAAAATCAGATTTAATTTGAATTTTTTTATGAACATAATTGAACTCTTTGAATTCTCTAACTCAAGACAAGACTTAAAATCAGATTTAATTTGAATTTTTTTTATGAAATTAAAAAAGAATACAGTCAAACCTGCTTTAAAAGCCACCTATTTATAAAGGCCAGTAAAATTTTATCCCAACTGCTTTTCATTCATTTTATTTGAACCTGTATATAAGGACTGTCTGTCCATAAAGGTCACTTTGACTGGTTCCCCTTAAAGAAGTGACTTTTATAGACAAGTTTCACTGTACAAATTTAAAAAAAAAGAAAAGAAATCCTTACAGCGTTCCCCTTGAAGCTTATTAAATCAGACTGGCACTTAATTCCATTTTCTATCCAAAGACTACTTTTGTGAAATTATTAAATTTATACAAATTTTGAAGCAGAAAAAAGTTGAACTCCTTTACAGTGTTCCTCTACAAGCTCATTAAGTCAGACTGGCACCTAATCCTGGTGTCCCTATGGCCTTTATAGACAGGTTTCACTGTACAATTTTTCAATTTAACAAAAAAAAAAAACAAGAAACAAAAACAAATTGAACTTCTTTACAGCGCTCCTCTACAAGCTCGTTAAGTCAGACTGGTTCCTAATCCTGGTGTCCCTGTGGCCTGTATAGACAGGTCTCACTGTACAATTTTTCAATTTAATCTGGTGTCCCTGTGGCTTTTATAGACAGGTTTCACCGTACAAATTTTGAATTTTTTAAAAAAAACAACCAACAAATTGAACTCCCTTACACCGTTCCTCTACAAGCTCATTAAGTCAGACTGGCACCTAATCCCAATGTCCCTGTACTCTATAATCTGTAAGTGATACAAGGATGTGTATCTCTTTGTTTTAGATAAAGAAATGAAGCTAATATGCTTTTATTATCTGTAGTGGATAGATTTACATATAAATTCTCCAGAGTTAAGTCAGATTTTAATTTATAAAACATGTATAAATACATGACACTTAAATATATATACAAAGTACATGACTGAGGAACATAAATTACACGTGCAATCTAAAATAGAAACAAAACCTCAAAGGCCTTTCCCGCTCACCTGGTACCAATTCAAATTCTAAGTTAAAGATAAAAGACCTTACAGAAAGTGGAATGGAGTTATGGAGTTTTACACCCCAGTCAAGATTTTTCACTTATATCAAGGGTGTCAATTTTTGGGATGGTGGAGGAAACTGGAGTGCCTAGGGAAAACAACTGGTAAGCAACTTACAAATGTTCTCGCACAAAGAGTGACATTCAAACCTATATGGCGACAGGCACTGTGATTTATAAGCCAGTGATTCAAACCACTAAACCAATGAGGTCCTCTAGATACCAAATTCCTTTCATTTTACTTTAAAGGTATTGTAATGGGTTACTTTGTGCGAAAACTTGGTCAAAATCTAAGTCAAACACACATATACTGTAGATCACTTTTATTTCGCGAGAGATTTATTTTCGCGTAAATTCGCGACATCCCATTCGCGAATTCAAATATCACGTAATTATTTCCAGCACTCAGATATTTCTATGTTGACATATATATGTTGTATTTAATTAGATTCAAAATGAGGCCAAGATGGTCTTGACGCGAAATTTTCTACTCGCGAAAAACAAGTGATCTACAGTATACACTTTTAGTTATTTAAGCCTTGCTTTAGTAAGTTTTTATGTTTACCTCACATCCGTACTGTAAATTCATTATTTAAGTACACCCGTACTCAGTGACAAGATTATACATAAACTCCTTATAGACACAAAATGTAAATTAAGGTAGGGTTGTTTGTTTTCTATTGGTAGCTAAGTTTGTTATACAAGAAAGCAAACCTTGATGAAACCCAATATCCTGATCACCGATCACTGAATCTGATCACAAAAAGACAAATTATCTGTTAAAATCAAGGTGTGATTGTGTATGTGAAAGGACAAGCTATATACAGTACAGGCCTGTCAAAAGTTTATCACTACACCAAAGAATCAGTTTCATTCAGCTCCGACTCTCAGTACCTATATGATGACAGCTTTATGGCAGCTGATATCTATCAAATTTGCCACTTTTAAGCCACTAAGCAGTAGCTGTCCACAAATCGGCAACTCGGCAGTTATGCTTTGACTCCTATTTGTTAGCTCAATGTTGAACTTTCGACAGGTCTGTACTGTGTATTGCTTATGTATTGATTACAGGTACATATTAAAGAGACAAGTATAGTGTGTCAAGTCTGACCTGGTCATTTGACCTTTAATTTGAACATTAGATTGGGCTAATAGACTATGTGAATTAGGGAAAACGGTGTGTTTCATTACCATAAACACCAAGTACCTAGTATTACTATCATCTATCTTTATTTATAAACTTTATAAAGCTCATAAATTACACAGTAGATATGTCTGTTTGAATATTCAAATTAAAGGTCAAACAGCCAGATCAAACTTGACACACTATAAACACTGTCTAAAGCATAAATATTATGCAAGCAATATAATGGTTTTATTAAATCATGATTTCAATGGAACACATTTAACTACAGAAATTCTCAATAAGAAATCAATAGGAAGGACAATAGAGTGAATATAGGTTATGTGTGATGAATTGGCACATCGAGACTTGTATGTAAATAAAGAAAGTAAAGCCTCATTCTAATGTCCCTCAATACTTTTGAGGCCATGGTGGCCTAATGGATAAGACATCAATCTACAAATCCAGAGTATGTCACTGCTGTGACTGTGAGTTTGAGCCCCGCTCAGACCACATGTGGGGAAAGTGAACATACATAATTTTCCCTGGGAAATAATGACTAAATGTTCCTAATTGACAACTAAATTCCCCAAAATGACAGTGATATACTAGAAAATTAAATAAAGTTCTTCTTGCATACAGAATAGAAGATACTGTATTTCAGAACTTCAAATTTTCTCAATTTAAAAGGCAGAAGGTAGTTTTTAGAATCCATAACAAAATCACAGGACTATAGGTTTGGGATTATGGAGTGAACAAGAGTGCCTGGAGAGAAACAACTGACCTTCGGCAAGTGGACTGACAAATTTCAATTACCTGCTGCTATTAGATGAGCCAATTGGTTGGTTGAATGTTGCTTAAAGTCGCATCAGCAATTTTTCAGCTATTTGCGATGATAACCATTTTTATTAATCATCTCTATGGATTAATCGATGAACAAGTCAGTGTATGCATGTGAAATGTGAGTGTGTTTTATGGTCTGCCTTGTACTAGTGTGCACTCAGGGCAACTTTAACATGCTAGCAGAAGTACACAGCAGAAAAGACTTCCTCTCCCCCAATCCATAATACTGATACCAGGTGAACCAGTAAAGGCCAACCACAAGGAAAACTCAGTTTCTCACATGTGGTCTCAGCGAGGCTCGACCTCACAGCGGTGACAGACCCTGGATTTGTAGACTGATGTCTTATCCATTAGGCCACTGCGCCTTCTCCAATTGACAAGGCACTACTACTACTACTACTTAATGGTGTCAGATGCACTAAAGATCTATAATAATATTTGTATCAGCATGCCACTGTGGGTTAATAATCATAATGCAGTACACTGGGGCAGCAGGCTACAGACTGACGGTTAACTCTGTATAAATGTGAGTCATCCTCGGTTTATATGTCTGTCTAATATATAGGACACTTAGTTATAATATAATATGATGTAATGATGATACATAAAAAAGATCAATTGAATACAGTCAAACCTGTCTATAAAGACCACATTTACTGGTTCCCTTGGGTGGCCTTTAAAGGCAGGTTTGGCTGTATATAGGACACTTAGTTATAATATAATATGATGTAATGATGATACATAAAAAAGATCAATTGAATACAGTCAAACCTGTCTATAAAGGCCACAAAAGAGAAACAGTAAAAGTTGCTTTACGAACAAATGGCTTTTATATACAGGTTCAAATACATGAAGGAATAAAATTAACTGTCCTTTAAAAACAGGTGGACTTTTTATGGAAGAGGTCTTCAACTGTAGTGTACATGAATGAGGTACATGTGTTAATTATTTCCATGTCCGTTCCTTTTATTCTCAATTTTAATTTTACATGTAGCTAGCTAGACAGGAGGTGCTTACCCTTCCGGAGCACCTAGCCTCACTTCTCAGGTGGAAGTTCAAGTATTTAACTTAATTTGTCAGTTTTCCAGTTTTTACTTTTGCTTTTGGGATTTTGATTTAAACATGTAGGGGTATGTTTGTGTTCAATTTTATTCTAAAAGTAAAATGTCAACAGTATACTTCTCAGACATTTGGGACAGATCTAGCCTAGGACTCTCTCACTGCCATCCACCCCACCCCCAGCCCTTAAAATCAAAAACAGTTGTTTTTAACTATTTTATATAATGAAATACATATGTATGACTATGATAAATTTTTCAGGTTCCTCTGATGCATATATACCTGTCTCAAATATCAATATGAATGAAACAACTCTGACTGATTTGTAAAACACCATTCCAAGCATCAACCTATCCTGAAAACGTCGCATGTCAAGCAGGGTAACCAATCCCTACCCAGACATCTATGCACAGGCTCTTAACCAAGACCTCCCACATTACTTTGCTTTGCAGTTGGTATATACAAGCCAGACTATATGCAGACAAACATAGATTGATAAACAGCATTTTCAATGGATCAACCAGAATGGTTTTGTAACCTGGCCAAAAAAGTATTATAAGTTGCCTGTCACATAACTTAAAACAGTCCTAATCTCCACACTCCTCATTCAAACCTTTCAAGACCTATTCACATGTTTTATGGCTGTTTTAAGGTAAAGCATGACACAAAAAATATTACAAGTGAACAACATCAATTAAGTCTCAAAGTCATAACACAAAGATCTACGGTATAAATATAATTGACATATTTCCAGCCATGTCTATTGTATTCCGACTCTGGCTGCCGCCACGTAACCAAAGCAGCATCATGGCAACTAATGACACAATAGTGTCAGTGACGTCATTAAATGGCACAATTCAGGTCGAGATTTCATTCTTTTCGTGTGTAATTCAAGCTTGCTGGGCCTTTGTCGTAACATTGTGTGCGTGATCGGCAATCCGTCAATTGCAACGGGGCCTTGGTGGTCAAGTGGTCTAAGGTGTGCTCTTACAGATCACAGATTACAGCTCCTCTTGTCGCCTAATTGGACAGATTCTCATCAGTTCACTAGCTGAATGTGTGTGGCTTTCTTTGGATTCTCTGGTTTCCTCCATCATTCTTTTACTCAAGGTCTTGTTATAAGTAAAAGAATCTTGACAGGGGTGCAAAACTCCATTACTCCACTCCACTTGGCTCTTCAGCTCTTTGTTGTGGCAACTTGTTGTGCACACAACACTTTCAAAGTTTGTCAATAAATCCTTTCAAAAGAAGCATTATTTTTATATGTCATGCTTAACCTCAAACAGCTATAATTATTATTTTACACGGCCACTTACAACCTATACATACACCCTGTCAAAGAGACTTTTTAAAAGACTGCACTTCCAAGGTGACACACTGACACACGTTACCCCCACAGAACAGAAATGAGTACAAATGCAATATCCAAATTCATCACTGCCTTCAGATCATATACCTATATCAACAATTATGAATTATACCTTTGTGGTCTGTTTCAAAACTGGGTCAACCTTTTGAAATTTTAATCTGATTTAAAACACAACTTTATACTAATTTATTAGAGTAGTATTCAAGTTGGGGTTTTTTCTTCTGTTAAATTTTCACGGAGAGCAAATTAAAAATACTGGTAAACCATTTAACAGTAAAAATCCATACTTAAGGTGCAATTAAGACATCAAATGATATTTAAATGAAGGGACATTGAACACCGACAGCTCAAAACCTCCTAGCCAACTGATTGCCTAAACTACTTATTAGCTCAAAATGAACATTCAACAGGGACAGCTTAGATAATGGTTGCATATTTTTTCAAATCCTACCTCGATACTAGCCAGTTGGTTGCCAAGATGACTTATAGTTCAAAATGAAGAGGGGCAGCGTAGATAATTGTTGCATATTTTTTTCAAAACTTACTGGCCAACTGGTTGTCTATACATGACTTAAAAGCTGAAAATGAACAGGGACAGCTTAGATAATGGTTCCATATTTTTTCAAAACTGCTAGCCAACTGGTTGCTGAGGTGACTTAAAGTTCAAAATGAACAGGGACAGCTTAGATAATGGTTGCACATTTTTTTCAAAACCTACTGGCCAATTCAACCGGTTGCCGAGATAACTTAAAAGCTCAAAAAGAACAGGGCAGCGTAGATAATGGTTGCAATGCATATGGTTTTTCAAAACACCCTGGCCAACTGGTTGCTACACAACTTGGCAGTTCAAAATGAAAAGGGAAGCGTAGATAATGGTTACAATTTTTTTTCTATTGCAAAAGCAATTAACAGCATATTTTGAAATCTCCAAAATCCACTAATTAGGGCAATCAAATCTGTGCAAGAACTTAGAACTCAACATGTACACTTGTGTCCAGTCCACATCTGAAGGTTATTGCCTATATCATTCAGTCAACACGACCTCTTACTATATCACCAGATCAATTCTGTCAATGATTAATTGATTGAAGGGGGCTTTACATCCCAGTCAGGAATATTTCATTTATATCAGGATGTCACCAGCTAAGTGTAAAGTGGAAGAAATTTTTACCCTTGCCGTGCATACAGGAAAATGTGCAGGGAGATTTCATTAACCTACCATGACATGGGGCATCTGTTTTTTAAGGTCTCTTCAGTCCGAAGGACCCAATGACTTTCATTTCTAAATCCTGAATGCTAGGTGAAATACAGTCACTAACTATTTGCAAATATTGTTCAGACCTGGCCGTGGTTCGAACCACAACCTCCCAGCTAGGCGAAAGTATAGTCACTAACTATTTGCAAATCTTGTTTAGACCTGGCTAGGGTTCGAACCACAACCTCCCATATACAGAAGGAGCACTCTACCAACTAAGCCACCATAGTGGTAAACTATTTTAAGAGTAAACACTTGTATTGTATATGAACATGTATAAACTGTGTATCCCTACACTAACCATATAATGAGTGGTACCTCCTATATGAATTTCTTAATTGAAGGTCAAGCGGACAGGTCAGTGTTGTTTGCCTATACATCTGTATATACACATGTATACTACACTGTAGGTTTTCACAATTTTAAAATTATTAGTAGCCAAATTTTTGATTCTTTCTAAAGTATTTTTTCACCAATGCTAAATTATATTTTTTCAAGAAATTTCTCTTATACTAGTAGCCAATGGCAATTTTGGCTACTACATGTAGGAATGGAAACATAGTTTATATATAATTTGACATAGTTACCTATTTCAAAGGTGTTATAATTTTTTTTACACATTTGATTTATATCTCTTTAATCTAAAGACTCTTGTACAATATTAAGTAATCATATTGCAATAAAGAACCATGGATTATTTTATTAGGAGCCATTTTCAAAAACTTGCCCACTAAGACCTTCACAGTGGGGTCATTTGGCAAAAATAAGAATTCAATGGCCCCTTCTAGAATGAACTCTGTACAATTACTTTTTGTCAATAATTTGGAAAAGTCTGAATGTAAAAATGGACTTGTTATCCAGTTTTTTCCAGTAAAATTTTAAGTACCAGTACTTGAAAAGTTATATGTTTAAAGCATTCCTAATTATCATTTAAGAATTTTTTTGTTTCATCACCTCACCTAGAAGAAGAGCAGGGGCAACAGTAAACAACTATAAAATTGAACTACTGGTAGTACTTTAATAAGTAAACAATTCTAGGTCTTATGTACAGTACAGATCTATCGAAGTTTAACAAAAAGTCAACTAAATTTATGCTGAATCAGCATTTCGTCTCGGTCCCTCGTTAGCTATATATTTATCTCGACAGTTACTAACTATCTCTTGAGCACCTTTTTGGCCAAAAGCTATCCATATTTTGGCCAATCGGCTGCTGAGCTTCGACACTTTTTCGATAGTTCAGTGTTAAACTTTTGACAGGTCTGTACTGTATATTATAAATCGGTGGTAATTACTTAACTACATGTAAACAGGTCAACAAAAGATGAATGAAGTGCATTATCTTTAACCCCCGAAATTTTATGTACATGTACCTATGTTTCCATTCCTGGTAGCCAAAATTGCCATTGGCTACTCATTTTTGTGAAATTCTTTAAAAAAGTAACCTATTTTAACAAATTTGTGAAAAATTACTTTTACAAAGTACTATATTTTTACAAATCTTGGAAATTTGGCTACTAATAATTTTAAAATTGTGGAAACATAGATGCAACAAATATGGTACACTACAGTAATTTTTTTTAACAAAATCAATTGGTAATCTGATAACTACAGCTAGCACCATTTCTATTATTTAAGCAACAAAATCTACATTTCCATTTCTAGTAGCCAACATTGCCATTGGCTACTAATTTCTGAGAAATTCTTTAGAGAAAGTAAACTTTTTTGCAAATTTAAATGTCTAAAAGTTGAATAATGCCCAAAAAATTAATTTTTAGAAGAATTTTTAAATTATTTTAAAGATAACCAAATTAAAAGAAGCCTCTGTCTTAATATATACAGTTAAACCTGTCTATAAAGACTGCCCAATGGAACCAATATAAGTGAACTTTATGGGCAGGTGGCTTTTATATATAGGTTCAAATTATATGAATAAAGAACAATTGGGATTCAATTCAACTGGCCTTTACAAGCAAGTGGCTCCCATATAGAAGTGGCCTTTAAGGCAGGTTGGTCTGTAAATGATAGTGTATTTATACAGAAGTCACTGATCGTTCATACAAATTGGGCAAAAGTGTAAAACACTTGACATGGTATATCGTGTTAGTTTATGTTAAAACACCCACTTGTAATCAGTGTAAATATTAACCTTGTTGACTTTTCTGGTACATGTTGTACATGATGTACTTAATGGTCAAGGGTTGTTTGATCTTAGGAAGTACACATCAACTTAAAATTGTACTATTGTAGGGTTGATAATAATGGCTAGATTGACTGTATGTTTGTTTTAAACAGCCCAGTTTAAGATTCAACTTTTTGGTACAACTACATGTATATGGTAACAACCATTTAGAGACTATGTTTAGGTGGGACCATTTTGTCTCTATAGACTTTTAAGTAGGACCATTTAGTATCTATGGACTTTTGGGTAGGGCAATTTTGTCCCTATGGACTTTTAGGTAGGACCATTTTGTCTCTATGGACTTTTCAGTAGGACCATTTGTCTCTATGGACTTTTAAGTAGGACCATTTTGTCTCTTAGTATGGACTTTTAAGTAGGACAAGTTTGTCTCTACAGACTTTTAGTGTCTCTTAGTATGGACTTTATGGACTTTTATGTAGGACCATTGTGTCTCTATGGACTTTTAAGTAAGACCAGTTTGACTCTATGGACTTTTTGGTAGGACCAGTTTGTCTCTATGGACTTTTATGTAGGACCAGTTTGTCTCTATGGACTTTCAAGTAGGACCATTTTGTAGTCTATGGACTTTTAAGTAGGACCATTTTGTCTCTATGGACTTTTAAGTAAGACCAGTTTCAGTTTGTCTCTATGGACTTTTAGGTAGGACCATTTTGTCTCTATAGACTTTTAGGTAGGACCATTTTGTCTCTATGGACTTTGAAGTATGACCATTAAATGTCTCTATGGACTTTTAGGTAATACCAGTTTGTTCCTATGGTCTGTTAGGTAGGACCATTTTGGTTTCTTTGGATTTTTATGGAGGACCATTTTGTCTCTACAGACTTTTAGGTAGGACCATTTTGTCTCTATGGACTTTTAGGTAGGACCATTTTGTCTCTATAGAAGTTTAAGTAGCACCATTTTGTCTCTATGGAATTTTAGGTAGCACCATTTTTCATATGGACTTTTATGTAGGACCATTTTGTCTCTTTAGACTTTTATGTAGAAGCATTTTGGTCTCTAAACTTTTAAGTAGGACAATTTTGTCTCTACAGACTTTTAGGTAGGATTATTTTGTCTCTATGGACTTTTAGGTAGGATTATTTTGTCTCTATGGACTTTTAGGTAGGACCATTTTGTCTCTATGGACTTTTATGTAGGACCATTTTTCCTATGGACTTTTATGTAGGATAATTTTGTCTCTTTAAACTTTTATGTAGGACCATTTTGTCTCTATGGACTTTTTGTAGGACCATTTTGTCTCTATGGAATTTTAGATACTGGTACAACCATTTTGTCTTTATAGACTTTGAGATAGGATCATTTTATCTCTATGGATTTTTAGGTAAGACCATTTTGTCTCTATGGACTTTTAAGTAGGACCACTTTGTCTCTATAGACTTTTAGATAGGACCGTTTTGTCTCTGGAATTTTAGGTTGAACAAGTTCTCTCTATGGACTTTTAGGTAGGACCATTTTGTCTCTATGGACTTTATGGACTTTTAGTTAGGACCATTTTGACTCCAATGACTTTATGGACTTTTATGTAGGACCCTTTTCCTCTATGGACTTTATGGTAGGACCATTTTGTCTCTATGGACTTTTGTGCAGTCTCTATGGACTTTAAGTTTACTGACTAAGGTAGTTTGTTTTTAAGACTAAGAGCCAGTTTGAGACTTTTATGTAGAACTAGATGGTTTTAACGACACATTTAAACAAGAAAAACTATTTAAGAAAAGAATAGCACAATATAAATTCAGCCAATTTCAGGATGTATACAACAGATAATGCACTTTATTCACCAATAATTGATATTTTTATAAACGCACCTCTCCAGCATAGCTGTACTTCGCCTTGAGGATAAGTCGATATAGTCTCGTCTTATTTTCATCATCAAAGGGCATAGTTCCACTGAGTAAAATGTAGGTTATGACACCAATAGCCCACATGTCTATGTTACAAGTATAAGGTTTTCTGGCAATTATTTCAGGAGCGATATATTCAGGAGTACCACAGGTAGTCCTCATAAAGTTATCAGGTCCTTTTTTCGTAGCACTTAATCCAAAATCTGTGATCATGATTTTGGAATCATGTCCTGGGTGATAATATAATAAATTTTCAGGTTTTAAATCTCGATGTGCGATCCCTAATCCGTGTAAATAGTGCACACCATCGAGAACCATGTTCAAAACTCTTGTTGCGTCCTTTTCTGTAAATGAACCTTTTGCTATGATCCTGTCAAATAGCTCTCCACCTGTCGCTAGTTCCATCACCATGTAAACTTTGTCTTTAGTTTCGAAAACTTCAATTAACTGAATTATGTGAGTATGTCTAACACGTCTTAACACAGCAAGTTCTGATTCGAAAACTTCCCTCCCTTGAATCCTGTCTATCATTTTAATGGCATAGGGCTGTTTTGTGACCCTATGCTCAACCCTCACCACCTTGCTAAAGCTACCCCTTCCAATCAAGGCTTTTATGTCATACTTTGCCGTCACCCTGGGGTCAAATTTATCCCGGTATTTTTTCACCTTTTTATTAGTTCTTTGAACCTCCGGGCCTTGACTACCGTCCCTATCTCGTGGACGATTGTGCATGTTTTTCTGTTGTGGATTTCTGCTGTTATAGTCACGATTTCTTGCATTTTTACCGTATTCAACTGGTTCAACCACGACCTGGTTTCCTTGTGGGCCCTCGGGCACCAATTTGCTGCCAGCGCAGCCCATTTACATATCGAAAATATCTGTCCGGGTTCCTAGCATCCCCTCGGCAGTACGGGAGGGATCTAAACCATGTGAGAGGGAATACACAGATGTATATATGTTATAATCCACATGAGTTATTTTCCTCCATTTTGAAGCCACAGATTATCAAAGAAACATGGACGACGGGCACCTGCTGATTAGAACTTCCGCTCAAATAAATAATCCCCGGAAGAAAAAATCAGTAATGTGTATTCGCCAAGATGATAGTTAATTGTCGAGGAAAATAAACATCTGTGTTGAATCTTTTAAAATAGTGATTTAAAAACTCACACTAAATGTATCCTTGACGAAGTATGGTGTCTTGAACAGCGTATCAATATTTACCGTTATCCGAAAAATAAGATAAGTGACACGGTCAACATTTACACACGTGATCAGGGATCATGACGTCACGTAAGTTGTTATAACGACTATAGGGAATACACAAAGAGGCCACAAAGGGAGAACTGAAACAAAATTTTCTGCTTAAATAATTAAAAATATAATTTTACATTAAAAATATTATTACATAATGAAAATGAAATCATTTTTATATTTATTTATTTTTGTAAGAAAATAATAAGTCTGTAACTCAATTTTCAGACACCTGCAAAACATACATTAATCCGAATATCCTTTATCGATCCCCATGGCTAATGCAATTCAATACATTATCAGTGTATTTTACAGTACGTATTGATCAAGAAAAGCTTAACGCGTACAGGATAAACATTCTATTCACAACAATGGAATTTTCGCTACATAAGTAAACTGACTATTACAAAAGGCCTTTGATAAGAGTTTTAATTCGATTTTATGTTTAACAGTGGCCGAAATCTGGTTTGAAATTAAGATTATATAGAGCTACCGATCATTTTAACTGTTTAAAGGTCCTGTGTATTCACCGATGTCACTTTAAATTTTGATATCGAAAGATATTTAAATCCACATTTTATAATTTGTTAAATCCGTTTCGTTTTTATCGCAAAAGTGAATAAATTAATTAGAATCTAGTTGTTAATGAATTTTCAAAATTTTTTGAACAGTTTAGCTAAAGATTTGTCTTCTTTCTTGTTTCTTCTGCTTTTCGGTAGCATAATCTTTAAAAATTCTATTGGCATGTGTATATAATGATTTATTTATTTTATTTTATTTTATTTTATTTTATTTTATTTTATTTTATTTTATTTTATTTTATGGGGGTGGGCAAATTTTGTTCCCATATTCTCTTCATCCTGATGTACATTATATATCTTTGTTCAAAATTAAAGAATTTCCATTTTGTAAAAGACCGTCACGTATTTATTTGGAACAAATTGATCAACCTTAAGTTTTTGGGGTTTTTTAAATTTGATAATTTATGTAGACACTGAGTTAGATCGCGTGTTTATTTCTGACAAGTGATTTTATCCTACCTAACCCAGTCGAACAATTTTGTATGTAAAAAAAATACAGTTTTGTATGACTAATAGTGTATTACATTCGAATACACTAAATATTGTTTGTCAACAATTATTTTAAGACAGGCGGATTTTAAAAAGATCCGGACAATGATGACAGAATTATCAGGAGATAAATCAGATCTATAAAGTCCTCGTAATAAATAGCTTTTATGTGGATATGTATAAACGTTTTTTAACGGAGTTGAGTAATGGTGTTTAACGTCCCAGTCAAGAATATTTCACTTATATCGAGACGTCGCCAGCTATAGGCGAAGGTGCAGAAATTTTGTCTGTGCGTTGCGCTGACATTATACAACAGGGTTCTTTAGCGTGCCAAGCCCACCGTGACACGGGATCTCGTTTATTTTAAGTTCCCATCCGAAAGAACCGCGACTTTCATTTCCTAATGCCGAGTGCTTCGCAAAAGAACAGTCACTACCCACTTTCAAGTCTTGGGTCAGACCATGCCGGGGTTCGAACTCACAACCTCTCACTTACGGAGCGAGCACTCTACCAACTGAGCTACCGTTTTTTAACGGAGGTAGGATTTGCGACGGAATCACATACGCCCACTACGGTAGCTCAGTTGGTTAAGTGCTCGCGAACTCCATCTAAAGAGACCTTAAAAACCGTTGCCCAGTTTCACGACAGGCGTGACACGCTAAAGAACACTCCCTGCACTTTGTCCGGAGCACACGGCTATTAATGGTGACGTATCGATATAAGTGGAATATTCTTGACTGAGACGTAAAACACATTTCAATCAGCCAATCATATAAACTAACCAAAGTGAGGCCACTGCGATAGCTCAGTTGGTAGAGTGCTTTCTCCGTAAATTGGAGGTCGTGGGTTCGATCCCCGACAGGGTCTGACCTATGACTTGAAAGTGGGTAGTGACTGTTCTTTCGCTAATCACTCGACAAAACGAAATGAAAGTCACGGTTCTTTCGGATGGGATCTTGAAATAAACGAGGTCCCGTGTCTTGGTAGCCTTGGCACGATAAAGAACCCTGCTGTAAAATGTCATCAGCGTAACGCACAGGCAAAATTTCTGCACCTTCGCCTATAACTGGCGACGTCTCCATATAAGTGAAATATTCTCGACTGGGACGTTAAACACCATTACTCAACCGAACTTAACCAAAGTGACTAAGAATACGCCACAACAAAAGTAACAAAGCACATATTGATATCACCGATTACATGCATAGATAAAATCTTCCAAAATATGAGAAAATTCACAAGTCCATATATTACCTTTGATGGTAAATAATCTCTCTCTCTCCGACTTTTCATCGAAAAGTGCCAATTTACACAGTGACTTTCAGTGAACTACAATTGTTGAAAGCAATAGTAGCTATAGAACAACATTTTATTGCCCTTTATATAACAATAAACATCTTGCTTTTTGCATATTAGGTGGTTTTTTTTGGGGGGGGGGGATTACCTTTTCTGTCGACACGACAGCATTTGATTTTTTTTTCCAGAAATTGCAACAGCTGCTTTCAAATCTTTTTTTCATTGTGGAGACACCGACCTTCGGCAAACGAGCTGACGGACTTTTTTTACAGATGTAATGTGAGAAGGCATGTTGCTTGCTGAAGGTAGGTGGTTTCTACCGAGTACCCCGGTTTCCTCCACCAACCCAGAACTGACCGACTCGATATAAATGAAAGTCGGTAACTGATATCTAGAATTTCTAACTTTGGAGAGACGCACTGATGTGGGCAACCGACAGAAGCATACTCTTTGGACAGACACGCTTATTGGTCAAATGACAGGACGGTCCACACTTTGGACAGACACGCTAATGGGAGCAACTGACAGAAGTCCAAACTTTGAACAGACACACTGACAGAAGTCCAAACTTTGGACAGACAACTGTCAGAAGTCCAAACTATGAGCATACACGCTGATGTGAGCAACTGACAGAAGTCCATACTTTAGACAGATACACCGATGTGGACAACTGACAGAAGTCCAAATTGAAAACAGACACGCTAATGAGGACAACTGACAGTAGTACGAACTTTGGACAGACACACTGATGTTGGCAACTGACAGAAGGTCAGACTTTAGATAGACACGCTAATGAGGGGAACTGACAGAAGTCCGAACTTTGGACAGACACATTAAAGAGGGGAACTGACAGAAGTCCGAACTTTACACAGACACGTTAATGAGGGCAACTGACAGAAGTCCAAACATTGGAAAAACACGATAGTGAGGGCAACTGACAGATGTCCAAACTTTGGACAGACACGTTAATGAGGGCAACTGACAGAAGTCCAAACATTGGAAAAACACGATAGTGAGGGCAACTGACAGAAGTCCAAACATTGGAAAAACACGATAATGAGGGCAACGGACAGAATTTCAAACTTTGGACAGACACGATAATGTGGGCAACTGACAGAATTTCAAACTTTGGACAGACACGCTAATGTGGGCAAGTGACAGAAGTCCAAGTTTTAGACATACACGCTGATGTGGGCAACTGACAGAAGTCCAGACTTTAGACAGACACGCTGATGAGGGTAACTGACAGAAGTCCACATTTTAGACAGACACGCTAATGAGGACAACTGACAGAAGTCCACACTTTAGACAGACACGATAATGAGGGCAACTGACAGAAGTCTAAACTTTAGACAGACACGCTAATGAGGGCAACTGACAGAAGTCCGAACTTTGGACAGACACGCTAATTTGGCAACTGACAGAAGTCCAAACTTTGGACAGACACATTAGGTTACTTCCTAATAAAATTATGCCATTAGAAAAAAAAGTAAAATTGTGTAAAATGTTGCTACCACCCCTGAAAAACGGTGTTTTAATACGTGTAATAATAATGAACATTATATATCTCGTGAGCCGAGCTCCGACTACTTTTTGTTAGCTCAGTGTTATAACGAAAAGGAGTCGAACCTCGGCTGTCGACTGACGGCCCAGATTAATAGAATCTATCACAACTTGTGGTGCCAGATAGGGAAATCTCAACCCGAGTTCTAATATATTTGGTCCAGAACGAGGCTTGCCGAGTTCTGGAAAAATAAATTAGAACGAGGGTTGAGATTTCCTTATCTGGCACTACTAGTAGTGATTGATTCTATTTCTTGCATCAAGAAGTACAATTTTTCAATTTAAACCCAATTTCAACCTTCGATACACCTCTGATTTTGTTGATAAAATTTTGCGGGAAAAACGGCGTGTAGGCTATCTTGCACAGGGAGGTACAAGATGGAGATATCTTGCACCTCTCTTTTTATGGATTTTTCTATATGGGGTGCAAGAAATGGACATCTAGTAACGAAAAAACAAAATAGCTGTTGTTGAGATACACAGTACACTCGGCACCTGAGCTACGGTTTTTTTCATTAGCTCAGTGTTAAACTTCCAACAGGTCTGTACTGTATATTTTTGGAAAACAGTTTATGCATTTAAACAAAGATGGCTATTTCACGAAGACAAAAAACCTATCCTCTCAAAACTGTTCACGAATAACGAATAAAATATGCTACATTTCCGTACACTGTAGTACGCCGTATGAATAAATCAGAAATTAATTTGAAGCTTTTTGTTCTGTCTGACTATTTGATTTTATCGTAGAAAAAAAAAAAAAAAAAAAAAAAAAAAAAAAAAAAAAAAAAAACCTAATTCTGTTTGATGTGGTACTTCACGTATTTATTTCTAAGTCCGAAAAATTGCCAACAGTCGCGTGTTGGGAAAATATTTTAAATCGTCGCGAAAAGTCGCGTGTACCGAAATTCGACACCAATCTTGATAGCAAAAACAAAAGGCATTAAAAGATACACGCGTACGTTTTTGTGTGTGTCAATTTGAATTTTCGGATGATTTCAAAAATATTATAGGCATTATCCCATGGCTGGTTAAACTTATATGAGTAATTTTACGTTTTAAGAATATTTTTATCTCTCGTTCATTGTCTACAGTTAATCGATTGGTAATCAGCTCAGTGATGCATTTTGTAACAACTTAACCGGTTTGATCTACTCTGGCTTAAAGTACAAAATATTGTCAGCTATTTAGGCTATTTTTGAAAATCTAAAACTAAAAAAATAAATATTGAACGTGAGTAATACTCATTTAAATCACTACTAAGTCAGTTGATAGAGTTCTCGCTTCGTAGGGGGTGCAGTGGGTTCGAACACCGGATCGGGATCTGACCAAGACTTGAAAAAAGGTAGTGACTGTTCGGCATTTAGAAATGAAAATCATGGGGTCCTTTTGAAGTGACCTTAAAAACCAATGCTACGTTTAAAGAACCCTGACTGCACATTGCCATGAACGCACTACAGAGGTCAAATTGTCTGCTACCCCACCTACAGCTGGTCAGTTCAGGGATGGTAAATGAGTGCCTGGAGAAAACCACCGACTTTAGCAAACGAACTGACACTTTCTCACACTAGTATCACCTTCCCATGTTTGAATTCCGCTTGCCTACTGTGAGAAAAATTCTCAATTCGCTTGCCGAAGGTCGGTGGTTGTCTGGGGGTACTCCGTGTTTCTCATCATAACTCGATATCAGCGAAATAATCTTGACTGACGCGTTAAACTCCATTTACCCGACTCCACTCTTCTCAACCGCAATATAGCAGATTTCTGTGTTCAGTTTTAAATATGTCTCCTTTACTGAAAGTTTCTTAGTTTTGTCAACGATCATTGGTTACTTTAAAATAAAGTAATTATGATTGGACAATATAGTCAACTGGATAATTAATAAGCACTAAACACAATATAGCCTATCTGAGATAATGTGAAGTCGATAAGATGAAGCATGTTTAAAACACACGAGTCTTGTCCAGAACATGACTCAACCAGAGCAACATTGCTGAAAATGCGAAACAGTTAGATGAGCATTGCCAGAGATATCAGAGATATGGTCCAATCAGATGAGGGTGGTTGAGAACATCATCCAATCAGAGGAGCATATCTGAGAACACAGTCTAATCAGATGAATGATAATGATCATGAACATCATCCAATAAGTCAAGCAATGTCAACTACGTGGTCCAATTACAGGAACATTGCAAGAATATTGTCCAATCAGATAAGCATTGCAGATAATTTTGTCCGATCAAATTAGCACTGTCTAGAACATTGTTCAATGAGATAAGCATTGCCGAGAATATTGTCCAATCAAATGAACATTATTGAAAAATAAAATTATCAAATCAGATGGACATTGTCGAGAATAGTGTCCAATCAGAGGATCAATGTTGAGAACATTATCTAATCAGAGGAACATTGTCGAGCATATTGTCCAAACAGATGAGCATTGCGAGACTTTTGTCCAATCAGATGAGAGTTGCTGATGATTGAGTCTAATCAGACGAGCATTGTCGAGAACATGATCCAATCAGATGAGCATTGTCGAGATGATCCAATCGGAGGATCATTGCATAGAACATGATCCAATCAGATGAGCATTGTCGAGAACCTGATCGAATCAGAAATTAATAGCCGAGACCATGATGCTATCAGATTAGCATTGCCAAAAACCCAATCCAATTAGATGCGCATTGTCGAGAACATAATCCAATCAGATGAGCATTGTCGAGAATATGATCGAATCAGATGAGCATTGTCAAAAACCTGATCCAATCAGATGGGCATTGCCAAAAACCTGATCCAATCAGATGAGCATTGCCAAAAACCTGATCCAATCAGATGAGCATTGCCAAAAACCTGATCCAATCAGATGAACATTGCCAAAAACCTGATCCAATCAGATGAGCATTGCCAAAAGCCTGATCCAATCAGATGAGCATTGCCAAAAACCTGATCCAATCAGATAAGCATTGCCAAAAACCTGATCTAATCAGATGAGCATTGTCGAGAATATGATCGAATCAGATGAGCATTGCCAACAACCTGATCCAATCAGATGAGCATTGCCAAAAACCTGATCCAATCAGATGAGCATTGCCAAAAACCTGATCCAATCAGATGAGCATTGCCAAAAACCTGATCCAATCAGATGAGCATTGCCAAAAACCTAATCCAATCAGATGAGCATTGCATAGAACAAAGACTAATCAAAAAGACATTGCTGACATCGTGATCGAATTAAAAATGAAAAGTCGATACCATGATACTATCAGATGAGCATTGCCAAGAACAAATCCGAATAAAAAAAACATTGCTGACATCGTGGCCTATTAGGACAAGGTTTAACCATTGAGGACAAAACAAGGGTACTCTGGGTAAAAGTCTTTTAATTTAGTCCGTTTGTGTCACTTTAACGCACCTGCTTGAAATATGTTATCAAATACAGAAGGTTATAGGACCTAAGCTGAATAAACAAAATGTATAGTTTCTATTTTACAGAAAATCACGATCTCCAAATTTTTATTTCTATACTTGGAAGTCTTTTAAGTAAATTAAAATAAAATACTTATTTACACTAGTTAGTACCCTAACAAAGTCAAAATAGCAATTACATTGTGTCAAGACTTTTTACTCATACACAGTCATTCCATTTACCCTCATTTAACCCGGCTTAAGTAAATCATTAAAACATATTGTTTGATCCGATTGGAACACTTGACCTAAAATTTAAATTTGAGACTGAAATTTGATATAAGAGACATGCAAGGGGGGGGGGGGGGGGGGGTTAATGAAGACTAGAGTTGATTAATGGTGTTTAACGTCCCAGTCCAGAATATTTCACTTATGTCGAGGCGTTGCCAGCTATAGGCGAAGGGACAGAAATTTTGTCTGTATATTGCGCTGATGGCATTTTACAGCAGGACTCTTTATCGTGAAACGTCTTCCGTGACACGAGGCCTCGTTTATTTTAAGTTCCCATCCGAAAGAATAGTGACTTTCATTTTGTATTGCCGGTTGCTTGGCGAAAGAACAGCTACTATCCACTTTCAAGTTTTGGGTCAGACCCGGCTGGGGTTCAAGCCCACGACCCCCACTTACGGAGCGAGCGAGCACTCTACCACTGAGCTACCTTAGCGGTTTAATGAAGATTAGAGAACATAAACATAAATAAATAAATAAATAAATAAATAAATAAGTCGAGAGCGGGGGTTTCCCTAAAAAAGATGCCATATATTCATTTGATATATTAATTTTTTGAACAATTTTTCAAAAAAAAAATAATAATAATTATAAATTAAAATAAAAAGTTCATTTCTATAATTTCTTGAGTTGTTAGTGATTCCAAAAGTTGACTGTATAGATTTTAATGGATGTGTTATGATTTTGTTGTTTTACGTCACACCAGCAACTATATCCCCAAAGTTGGCCAACTACTGCGGTAGCTCATTAAGTAAAGTGTTCGCTCCGTAAGTGGGAGGTCGTGGGTTTGAAGCCCGACCGGGTTTGACCCAAGACTTGAAAGTGGGTAGTAACTTTCTTTGGCCAATCATTCGGCATTACCAAATGAAAGTCACGGTTCTTTCGAATGGGATAAACGAGGTCCCGTTTCACGGTGGGCTTGGCACGCCAAAGAACCCTGCTTTATAATGCCATCAGCGCAACGCACAGGCAAAATTTCTGCACCTTCGCCTATAGCTGGCGACGTCTCGATATAAGTGAAATATTCTTGAGTGAGACGTTAAACACCATTACTCAACTCTACTCATTTTATGCCGCCATTTCTCAAACAGATATTTCATAGGAACAATCATGTGACATTAGCTAATTATACTTTTACCATGCAAATGGCTGGGGGTTAAAGGGCTATGTTAGGTTTCGTTTGAAGGACACTTCATCTCATGTTGTAACTTGTTTTATTTTAAATTCAAATTTTAGTACTGCCTTATTCAATTTCAAACTTTGAAAAACTTACAGCAAATATTATTGAAAACGTGCAAATTGATGTAATTATGCAATTTATGTAATCAATGAGTCAACCTTGAGCCGACCTACAAATTTGAAATCACTGATTCAGCAACATTTCAATATATGCACACCTCAATTATATCTTTCAAATCAATTTTACGGTTTACAATGATTTTAGCATAATTTGTTTTATTTTTTTTAACTTCAAATTAAAATATAAAGGTGTATACACAGCACTATGCTGTATATCAACCAACAAATAAATACTTATTTGCCGACAGCTTGACTTTAACAATTGTTAATTTATCAAAATTTGGTTTATTGTTGTGATAAACATATCAAAATTTGGTTAAAATATTATGTTCTCAAATTTTAACAACCCCATGGCCTCCATATGCGAAGCATTTTTATAGAATAGACGCATCATTGGCATTAAGGTGACTGTGTGGACCTAAAAAAATCCAAAAAGGTGCCCAGTGGTCTGGTAACAAAATGTTGTCTAGTGGTGTGTTGACAAAAGGTGTCAAATGGTGTGTTGACAAAAGGTATCTAGTGGTGTGGTGACAAAAGGGTGTGTAGTGGTAGTGTCTAGTGGTGTGGTAACAAAGGGGTGTGTAGTGGTGTGGTGACAAAAAGGTATCCAGTGGTGTGGTGACAAAATGTTGTCTAGCGATGTATTGACAAAAGGTGTCCAGTGGTGTGGTGACAAAAGGTGTCTAGTGGTGTGTTGACAAAAGGTGTCCAGTGGTGTGGTGACAAAAGGTGTCTAGTGGTGTGTTGATAAAATGTGTCCAGTGATGTGGTGACAAAAAGGTATCCAGTGGTGTGGTGACAAAAGGTGTCTAGTGGTGTGTTGATAAAAGGTGTCCAGTGATGTGGTGACAAAAAGGTGTCCAGTGGTGGTGACAAAAAGGTATCCAGTGGTGAGGTGACAAAAGGTGTCTAGTGATGTGTTGACAAAAGGTGTCCAGTGGTGTGGTGACAAAATGTTGACTAATGGTGTGTTGACAAAAGGTGTCCAGTGGTGTGGTGATAAAATGTTCTCTAGTGGTGTGTTGACAAAAATGTGTCCAGTGGTCTGGTGACAAAAGGTGTCTAGTGGTGTGTTGACAAAAAGTGTCCAGTGGTAGTGACAAAAATGTAGCAAGTGATGTGGTGACAACATGGTGTCTAGTGGTGTGTTGACAAAAGGTGTCCAGTGGTGTGGTGACAAAATGTTGTCTAGTGGTGTGTTGATAAAAGGTGTTCAGTGGTGTTGTGACAAAAAGGTGTCCAGTGGTGTGGTGACAAAATGTTGTCTAGTGATGTGTTGACAAAAGGTGTCCAGTGGTGTGGTGACAAAAGGTGTCTAGTGGTGTGTTGACAAAAGGTGTCCAGTGGTGTGGTGACAAAAGGTGTCTAGTGGTGTGTTGATAAAAGGTGTCCAGTGGTGTGGTGATAAAAATGTATCCAGTGGTGTGGTAACAAAATGTTGTCTAGTGGTGTGGTGATAAAAAGGTGTTCAGTGATGTGGTGACAAAATGTTGTCTAGTGGTGTGGTGATAAAAGGTATCCAGTGGTGTGGTAACAAAATGTTGTCTAGTGGTGTGGTGATAAAAAGGTATCCAGTGGTGTGTTGACAAAAGGTGTCTAGTGGTGTGGTGATAAAAAGGTGTCCAGTGGTGTGTTGACTAAAGGTGTCTAGTGGTGTGGTGATAAAAAGGTATCCAGTGGTATATGTGGTGACAAAAAGTTGCCCAGTGGTGTTGTGATACAAAGGTAACCAGTGGTGTGGTAACAAAATGTTGTCTAGTGGTGTGGTGATAAAAAGGTATCCAGTGGTGTGGTAACAAAATGTTGTCTAGTGGCGTGGTGATAAAAAGATGTCCAGTGGTGTGTTGACAAACGATATCCAGTGGTGTGTTGACAAACGATATCCAGTGGAGTTGTGACAAAAAGGTGTCCAGTGGTGAAGTGACAAAAAGGAGTCCAGTGGTGTGGTGACACAAAGGTGTCCAGTGGAGTGGTGACAGAAAGGTATACAGTAGTGTGGTGACAAAAAGGTGTCTAGTGGAATGGTGACAAAAAGGTAATCAATGGTGTTGTGACAAAAAGCGTCTAGTTGTGTGGTGACAAAAAGGAATTCATCACTATGGTAACAAAAAGGTGTCCAAAGGTGTGGTGACAAGAATATGTCCAGTGGTGTGATGACAAAAAATGTCAAGTGATGTGGTGACAAGAATATGTCCAGTGGTGTGGTTACAAAAAGGTATCCAGAAGTGTTGTAACAAAAAGGTGTCTGTACAGTCGTGTGACAAAAAATGTCCAGTGGTGTGGTGACAAAAAGGTGTCAGTCAAATGGTGTGATGACAAAAAGGTATTTAGTAGTGTGGTGACAAAAGGTGTCTAGTGGTGTTACAACAAAAGGTGTCTAGTGGTGTGATGACAAAAAGGTGTCTTGTGGTGTGATGACAAAAAGGTGTATGGTGGTGTAGTGACAAAAAGATGTCTGGTGGTGTAGTGACAAAAAGGTGTCCAGTGGTGTGGTGACAAAAAGGTATCAAGTGGTATAGTGACAACATGTTGTCTAGTGGTGTGTTGGCAAAAGGTGTCCATTGGTGTGTTGACAAAATGTTGTCTAGTGATGTGGTGACAAAAGGTGTCCAGTGGTGTGGAGACAAAAGGTTGTCTAGTGGTGTGGTGACAAAAGGTGTCCAGTGGTGTGGTGACAAAAGGTGTCCAGTGGTGTGTTGACAAAAGGTATCCAGTGGTGTGTTGACAAAAGGTGTCCAGTGGTGTGGTGACAAAATGTTGTCTAGTGGTGTGTTGGCAAAAGGTGTCCAGTGGTGTGGTGACAAAATGTTGGCCAGTGGTGTGTTGACAAAAGGTGTCCAGTGGTGTGGTGACAAAAGGTGTCCAGAGGTGTGGTGATAAGATGTTGGCCAGTGGTGTGTTGGCAAAAGGTGTCTAGTGGTGTAGTGATAAAAAGATGTCTGGTGGTGTAGTGACAAAAAGGTGTCTGGTGCTGTAGTGACAAAAAGGTGTCTGGTGGTGTAGTGACAAAAAGATGTTTGGTGGTGTAGTGACAAAAAGGTGTCTGGTGGTGTGATGACAAAAAGGTGTCTGGTGGTGTAGAGACAAAAAGGTGTCTGGTGGTGTAGTGATAAATAGGTGTCTGGTGGTGTAGTCGCAAAAAGTTGTCTGGTGGTTTAGATACAAAAAGGTGTCTAGGTCGCTAAAAGGTGTCTGGTGGTGTAGTGACAAAAAGGTGTCTGATGGTGTAGTGACAAAAAGGTGTCTGGTGGTGTAGTGACAAAAAGGTGTCTGGTGGTGTAATGACAAAAAGGTGTCTAGTGGTGTGGTGACAAATATATAAGGACAGTATAAACACTTTGCAAATATTTTAAAGTTGTGCGTATATTCATTGTAGATGAAATAAGATTAAAATTTAAAAAACTTAATCTTAAAATATTTTAATCGTTCAAATGACTAAACAAGGAAAAGAAATTAAAAGTTTGTCTATGTTCATTGAAGCATGAAATGCGTAGTGTGTGGTTGTTTTGTTTATGTGCATGTTTATAAGCTAATGACATAATTCAGTTCAAGCAAAGTTGAACACCTGTCTGGGAATTTTGAAATTTAAAATTCAAAAATTAAAAAATATATTGAAAATCGTGATTTTAAAATTATGTTTTAGAAACTTAAGTTTTTGTTTATGTGCACATATTAATAAGCTTATTACATAATTCAGTAATTTAAAAAATTGATTTTTAGAATTTTGATTTTTAAATTATGATTATTCAGAAATTGCATGTCTAATTCACATAATCTTGTCTATTAGTATAAAAACTAACAATAATATAATTGATCATAATCTTATCCACGTCATTAACATTTTTCACCAATTTATCTGATAATCTTTTTTACCTGTAATAATTTTGTTTTTTGTATTCAGGTTGGTAGATTTTTCTTTTCATTTTATTTCATCACTTGTATAACATAGTTTTTAGTTTTCTTTCTTGTTTAATTTGTTTTTATAATTATTTATTTATTAGTTATTTTCTGTTTTTTATCTTTTGAATTATTTTACTCTTCTTAATTTTTTTTATTTAATTTCATATGTTAAAAATTTATTTATTAATTTTTCATCTTTTTTAGATTCCTTTTTAGTTGTTTTCTTTTTTTTTAATTTTTAATACATGTATTTTTATTTATTTCTTTATTTATTCATATATTGGTTTATTTATTTATTTTGCTTTTTGTCATTTTTAGATTATATTTATTAAATAAATATAATATTCGATCTGAAGACTTTTTTACTGCTTAATTTTTGTTCAAAATACAATTTCTGACCATTGCATATATAGATGCACAAACACAGAGACAAAGACACCAATTAGTGTACCAACCTTGGACAAAGGAGAAAAAGAGTGGAAAAAGGGACATTTGAGGGACGAAGTAATGGGCATTGAACAACATAACATACACAGATGTACAAACACGGAGCCAAAAACACCCTGCTCTATATATGGTGACCAAGAGGTATTAAAAGTGAGTTTACAAATCAGAGCAACTCTCAACGCCTATGTTCAGTTCCCATGAGAAATTTTGTCAGTTTGCTTGCTAAAGGTCATGTATACTCTATTTTCATCCACCACACCTGATCTAATCCCCTCGATATAAGTGACAAAATCTTGACTGGAGTTCTATCCAGTGAGGTGGTTTAAGTAGGACCCTAACCATCCAATTTATTTATAAATCATAAGTTCCTATACACTTTGTTAGAATCATTAAGCCATTTTTTAACACACTAGACTAACAATCTTAGTATACATTGTATAAAATCTGCGGTATCTCAGTTGGTAGAGTGTTCGCTCCGTAAGTGGGAGGTAGTGGGTTTGATCCCCGGCCGAGTCTGACCCAAGACTTAAAAGTGGGTAGTGACTGTTCTTTCACCAAGCACTCGGCATTACGAAATGAAAGTCACAGTTCTTTCAGATGGGAACTTAAAATAAACGAGGTCTCGTGTCACGGTTGGCTTGGCACGCTAAAGAACCCTGCTGTATAATGTCATCAGGGCAACGCACAGGCAAAATTTCTGCACCTTCGCCTATAGCTGGAGACGTCTCGATATAAGTGAAATATTCTTGACTGGGACGTTAAAACACCATTACTCACACTCAACTCATTGTATAAAAACAAATTTGTCTTTAAAGTCCATCTAAGGGAAACAATAAAAGTCACCTTTATGGGCAGATGGCCATTACATACAGGTTCAAATAACATTAACATAAGCAATTGGTATACACTTTTACTGGCCTTTAAAATCAGGCGTCCCTTATAAAGAGGTTCAAATAACATAAAGAGCAATTGGGATAAAAATTTTAATGGCCTTTAAAAGCAGGTGCCCCTTATATAAAGATTCAAATAATATGAATAAAGAGCAATTGGGATAATTTTTTACTGCCCTTTAAAAGCAAGTGGTCTTTATATAAAGGTGATCTTTATAATATGTTCGACTCTATTTCTATATACCGGTATATTTGTTGTAAAAATGTGTTTATAGAAAGAATATGTTTATAATCATGTATGCAAATCAAATATATCACATCAATAAAGAATTCGAATAAAGTATAAACAATTAGGAAACCAATTTAAGATAGGTACTTGTAATAAGATTAAAATTTTAAAAATCTTAAAATTCAATCTTTTAAATATTTTAATCGGTCAAATGACTAAAGAAGGAAAACAATAAATAGAAGTCTATGCTCGGTGAAGCATGAAATGCCCAGCATGTGGTGGCTTTGTTTATGAGCAGACGTTAACAAGCTTATGACATAATTCGGTTCAAACAAAGTTGAAAATTTAAAATTTTAAAATTGAAAGTTGAAATAAACACCTGAATGGTATGAGAAATAAGTAAATTAAAATCCAAAAATTGAAAATCGTGATTTTAAAATTCCATTTTTAGTTTATAAGTAATTTGCAGAAAGATTGCAAATCTAATTATCTTGTTTATCAGACATTAAAAATGGTATTTTTATCTTCGACTTTGTCTTCTGCTTTTTTACACCCGATTTAATCCATTTTTCATGAAAAAATTTACGAAATTAATTTTTTTACCAAGGACATTATTTCTGCCCTAATTATGTCTGAAAATTCTGATGACTAAATCAATTGAATTTAACTATGATGATTGCATGTAGAAAGTTACACAAGTTATGTAATGACAGTTAAATTACCATTTTCAAATATTGAATTTAACAGCATTTTCAAGCATGGCCAATCAAAGTCATTAATTTCAATTGAAGTTATTGAATAAGCATGATCAATTTTAAAACATTTTATTAGCATGTGTCCAAATTTTTTAAAACATTGTATCATACAATTAAACCATATTTATTCTTACTTAAACTTTGTTTTTTTCCAGATTTTGTAGCCACATTTTACAAAAATTTGCAATTTTTTCTAGTGGTATCATTTTATTTGGAAGTGACATATTGTATAATGTCAGGCAGCAGTTATGCTAGTCTCTGCTCAAAGTCTTATTTCAAATTCATTTGAAAGTGCTAGCAAATTCCATAGGTGCCATTGGTGATCTTGGTGTCTGAAGCACAAGGCTTAAGATATTGGTTCAATCTTTAAACTATTTTAATTGGTCAAATGACTAAATAGGATTTTGATTTGAGACTGACATTATACATAAGGTCACTTTCTAATTTCAAATAAAGAATTTAAAAACGTTACTCATGCTCTTAGAAAATAAAAAAATTGGTGTAATAACATATTATACCAGTTTTATATTTACAGCACTAGACGTCAGTTTTTTGAATAATGTAAATTAGTTTTGTATTTCGGTTTGGACATTTGTTTTTTAAAATTTGGTTTTTATAGGTTCAAGTATAGTTGTTTTGTCCATTCGCTTGTCAACGTTCAGTAGTTTTCTCTGGTTTCCTCTATCATTTCAGAAAAAAATCTTGACTGTGGCCAAAAACATTACTCCACTCCACTAAACTCAGAATATCAATACAAAATTTATTTGAAATATTTCTTAACTTGGTTTCATAAACTCACAAAGAAAAAACATAGATGTGACTGAAGCATCATTACACATTGTTCAAACCTCACTCGGGACTTTTCATCTCCTGCCCATACTAGATCTGTAAAAAAAAGCCCAGTACCAGCATAGTTTTTCTGATGAGACTCAAAACCGAGGTCACATGTCTCAGTGCAAGCTAAAGATACCTCTGTAGAGTTCAATAAATCGTAGGTCACCTGTGGCAGCTACAGAAGATGCTTACAACTACAAGCATGAGCAAAGTAAGAAGGAAATCAATACAAAGGGAAACAACTCTTTCTAATTCGTACTAATACAATGCCATCTCATAATACACGATCTTAAATGACATAATTTTGTTCAAGTAGCTCAATATTGAATCTACAGTCAAACCTGTCTATAAAGGTCACACCCAAGGCCTTTATGGAGAGGTGGGCTTTATACACAGGTTCAAATAACATGGTTAAAAAACAATTATGATACAACTTTACTGGTCTTTATAAGCAGGTGACCATGATATCGAAGGGCAGTTTGGACAGTATTTCAGTGTTCGTGTGACCCTTGATTATCTGATTGTTGTTTTATCTGTTTATGTCATCTAAGGAATGTTAGCACACTGCAAAGGTTCCTTGGTGGTCTTAGGGGTTTAAGGAACCAGGTCCCAGTTTCACAATCATTCCTTAACTAAGACTTTTCTTACTTAAATTTGGCACTTCGCTAGGTTTCCCAAATACAGTCAAACCTGTCTATAAAGGCCACAAAAGGGAACCAGTAAAAGTGGCCTTTATGGGCAGGTGATATTTATATACAGGTTTAAATAACATGAATAAAGAACAATTGGGATACAAGTCTACTGGCATTTATAAGCAGGTGACCCTTATATAGACGTGGTCTTGGGGTTTTAAGGAACCAGGCTCCATCTTCACAATCATTCTTTAACCAAGATTTTCCTTAAGTTAAATTTGGCAAATCTTAATAATTTTGATAGTTTCTCAGATATTTAGGGTTTAAGGTATCATTTTAAGGTCATTTTAGGTCAAACTAATGGGATTTGATTAAATTTTTGTCAAAAATGTTAATTTGCAGTTCAGAAATTGATTGCCAAAAGTTGTTAAAATGAATGGAATCATATCGAACTAATGCACATTGTTGTTTCAAAACTATTGATTTGAAAATGAGATGTTAATTTTAATCATTTTGATGCTTAGGATTTGTGTTACCAGAAATCGCTGATTAAACTAATCGCCTGTCCAACAACTGGGCCCCCAGTCCCCAACTAATGACTAGTAACAAAATAGTGAATTACATGAAATAAATTAAATTGCATGAAAACAAAGTGCACAAAAGTTTTTGAAATTGATTTTTATTGCACAATAGTACATAATTATATACAAATTAAATTTAAACAGGTGTGCCTTCATCTGTGTCATCTCTTTCTTCTGAAATAAAAATGATATAAAATGACAGGTAATTACAGTGTTTTGTCTAAATACACTAATTAAGCAAAACTTTGCTGTAGCAATGGGGGTGGGGTTAGGGTGGGTAGGGGTGGGACCGTTGGAAGATAAGCAAATTACATTTTAGCATTTAACTGTTGGTAAAGATAACATAAAACATGATTAAAATTTCAAAGGGGCACAACTCTGAGAACTATGCAGAGTTACTTCCTCTTCTGACAGAGAGAGTGGAGGGGGATTAAGGCAAGATATGCCATTTACATTTTTTGGTATTAAACTGTTGGTAAAGATAACAAAAACGTGATAACCTGATTAAAATTTCAAAGGGGTACAACTCTGAGAATTTTGTACAGATTTACACAATGTATTATCCTAGTAATCATGTATACAAGTTTAGTAAATATATGTTTAATGGTGTGGGAGATTAGGCTTTACAAACTATCATGGTCAGATGGATAGAGGTATGACAGAAAATAAAGGGTCCCAAAAAATTTAACATTACCGGTATACATATGGGACAGACTTCTAAAGTGACAGCAATAATAGCTTTCCAGCAAGCTAGAAAAATCTATCAAAATTAACAATTTTATCATTTACCTTTTCTTATCACTTTTAGGATTAAATCTCTTTCCGGGTAACCCCATTTCCTTGCGCTCATGGTAAGATGGCCTAAAAATATATAAAAAGAGATACTAAAAATAACAAAAAACTAACACATGTAACTTGTGAACTATAGTGTTATTACGTAAACATAGATCATACATTGAAATATATATATCAAATTAATTTTAAATTTACTATTCTGTAATTTTTATGACAAAGTTGTCTAGTGTCCTATAGTTAAGACTCATCAAGCAGGATGTAGATTATATTGGTTTAAGAATTAGTGGATGTGAAGCAAATGAAATTACCTGTATAAAGCTGTATTATGATAATTGATTGTTTAATTGACTGAATGGGTTTTTTTCCATCCCTGTCAAGAAAATTTCACTTACATTAAGACATCGCCAGTAAAAATAAAGTGATGTGAAGCAATAAAAGTTATAATATACTGGTTGCTTGATAGATTGATTGATTGAATGGGGTTTTACACCAGTTTTACATCAGAGTCCAGAATATTTCACTTATATCGCTACACCACCAGAATCATCAAGCAGGGTGTGGCTTATCTTGGTTTTGTGATGTCAAGCGAATGAAATGACATGTACACATCTTGAATGATGGATTGATTGAATAGGGTTTAAAAACCCTGTCAAGAATATATCACTTACATTTAGACATCACCAGCATAAATGAAGTGAACGTGAAGCAATGAAAGTAAATATGCACAGCTTGCTTGACTGTTTGATTGAACGGGGTTTTACATCAGAGTCAAGAATGATTCATTTATATTAATACATCACCAGTTATAGATAAGTGGATGTGAAGCAACTGAAATTACATGTATAAAGCTCTTATGACTATTGATAGATTGAAGTGGGTTTTACATTCCTATCAAGAATATTTCATTTATATCAAGATGTCACCAGGTATAGTTAAAGTGGATGAAACACATTCAATTCTAATAGATTTATGTCATTATATAAATAATGCCCTTGGTTGAGGGAAATATGGAGATTGTCTCCCAAAAGAAACATTATCTCAAGAGATACAATCCTCCATATTTCCCTAAACCAAGGGCATTATATATTTTATTTTACAGAGCAAATAGGCACTATCTTTTACCTTTTATTATGACATGGAATTTGACTACGAAAAAATTCGGGAAAGGATGTTTGGATGCTCCAAATCAGAATGGAGGGAAATACGCACAGAAGTAGCATTACAGATTACTCGGTAGTTTCTGTGAGTTTCCGTGCCAAGTGGTTCACATTGTATTGTCACCCTTCAAAGAAATTTCTAGCATAGCGATTGGTTAACTTGCCAGGGTACATGGAACAATGTTCGGAAATCTGCCGGGGTACATGGACGCACGCGACATTTAGTGGTAAAAGGGAAGTAACTCGTACAACGCTGACATTTAGTTACAGTAAACAAACATGGCGGCAGCGTACGCAAGTCACACAAAATACGAAATGGAAGTTAAAAAGTTCCAACTGGTAACGCTTTGAAGAGTGACAAAAACGTTATACAGGGTTTTGGCAGGTTATACGGCCCCATGTACCCCGTCAAAGATGAATGTACCATTCGCCTGCGGCCCAGGGTACATAAATCTTTGACGGGGTACATGGGGCCGTGTAACCTGCCAAAGCCCTGTATAACTTATAATATATCATGGCAATGTTGACTGCTCTTTTAAACATTTTGAATTGTTTCATACCACCTGATTAGAAATAGACCAATAATAGTTTAAGAATTTTGAGTGAGGTATAATATAATTTATACAGGTTTTTGACAGGTTACATGACCCCATGTACCCCGTCAAAAATTTAAGTACCCTGAGCAGCAGGCGAAAGGTACATTGATCTTTGACAGGGTACATAGAACTGTGTAACCTGCCAAAACTCTGTATAACGTTTTTGTCACCTTTCAAAGCCATAGTAGTCTGATCTTTTAACTCTGATCTCGTATGTAACCCCACAAATTTCCAAACATAATTCTATGTACCATGGCAAGTTAACTAATCGCTATGCAAATTTTTTTTTTGAAGAGTGACAATAAGATATATAATGTCTGCTACATTTAAACCAGTTGGATCTTTTTAAATACCATTTTATATTTTCTGTTCCATTTCGTATTTTGTGTGACTTACGTACGTCGTCGCCATGTTTGTTAACCTTAACTAGACGTCAGCGATGTACGAGTTACTTCCCTTTTACCGCTAAACATCGCCTGCGTTCATGTACCCCGGCAGATTTCCGAACATAGTTCCATGTACCCCCGTAAGTTAACTAATCGCTATGCAAGAATTCCTTTAAAAGGTGACGATAAGATAAAATGTCTTTTAAGCCTGGTACAGACAATGACATATGTAACCCCGCAGATTTCCAAACATAGTTCTATGGTACATGGCAAGTTAACCATTCGCTATGCAAGAAATTTCTTTGAATATTGTCTTCTATATTTTAGCCTCGTACAGAC
The DNA here is from genome assembly GCA_021292105.1 of Anadara kagoshimensis. Taxonomy (NCBI): domain Eukaryota; kingdom Metazoa; phylum Mollusca; class Bivalvia; order Arcoida; family Arcidae; genus Anadara; species Anadara kagoshimensis. Next base: position 22,093,241 of record CM037875.1, on the reverse strand, counting down.
AATGACACAGTGAGTATCTTACCCTGATCTGAATTTCTTCAATGCTGATTTTCCAGTGTTAGTTAGCTCCTGGTCAAATGCAGATTTTCTCTTTTGTGATTTTTTCTTCTTTGTATGGTTTGCTAAAAGAATAAATAAAATTAAGAACATGTAAGTTTTTACAATCACAAGAAGAAGATGGAAATCGCTGAGCATTGTTTTGAGAATGGAAAACAACAAGTACGCACAACTGGCACTTACATGGACACCAGGTGAAAGAGGATGACCCAAAGAGATTTGGAGAAGAACCAATGAAAGAGAGTGAAAAGAGCTAGGGGACTAATGCAACCAAAGTAGTGACAGACAGAGGCAAATGGAGAGGACTTGTAAACGGCCCGATTCTCCTTGCGGAGAGACGGCAATATGTCAAAGTAAGTTTTTACAAGATTAACACATTGACTCAAGAACAGCTCTATAATTTTTTTTAAAAGAAATTTTAAAAGTGCAATACCTGTGTCTTCTTCATTAAAAACTCTAAGACGTTTTGGTTTAAATGACTTTTTACTAAATCTAGCAGCATATTCTTGTGATTTGTTGATTTCATGGAGAGCTCGGTCATCAGCCTGTGTACAGAAAAAAAATTAACAGTAGTGTTTTAATTATAACAAATATGGTATTGACTATTTCAGATTTTTTGTTTACCAGAATATACGGTACTACAAAATCATTAATATATGTGGTGTCCCAATGACACCCTGACTCGGGAATCTACATTTACACAAAATTCTGAAAAATTGCAGAAAATGGTAAAAACAAATTCATTTTTTCAGAACCATGAAAATCAGACATGAAAAAAACAAATGATTTCACAGTATATTCAATCCTTGTCAAACAATTACTAAACATTCCTTCACCATCCGAGATTTGACTGCTTTGACATAAGTGAAAGACGGTAACATGAAGCACCAATACTCCACTCCCATTTACTTATCCGACATTGATTTTTTTAAAAAATACTGTAATTTTATTCATGGTATACTAATATTCACTTATTTCCCGGTCTAAACTTTTCTGTAAAAATTTGTAACATGTGTAAAATAATATAAATGCTCAATATTATAGTCTGTTTCATAAATCTGCAAATATTACATCCCGGGAAAAAGTTGGAAATTACAAAACTGCAACATTTTAAACCTGTGAAATTAAGTACATTTCCAGCACTGGCTGGGTCTGACGAAGACTTGAAAATAAGTATTAACTGTTCGCCAAGCAATGGACTTTTAAGAACTGAAAGCCACAGGGTTATTCGAAATAGACACACTACCCTACCTTCACATTGTCCTGAGCACACTGTAAAGGTCAACATTAGCTGGCGACATCCTGATATAAGTGATATATTCTTGACTGGGATGTAAAACCCCAATTCAATAAATCAATCGAGACACATTTTTAAAGGATGTGCTTACAAAAAGAAAGAAAATACATATTTAACCTGGATTCTAATTTGCCAGCGAGCTGATAGGAAAGGGAGATAAACATACAAGGGGAGACAATCCCAGATATATTTTCCTCAACCAAGTGCACCATTTACTTTCTTTATATTGAACAAAGCACCCTTCTCTTTTACAGGTACCTTTTATTCTGACACCTGTTTAAAATGCATTGTTGCACATTATAAGGATGCTCCTAAATCAGAAAAAAAAGATATAATGACAGAACTAGAAGGATGATGGACAGTTGTAAGTTTCTGTGACTAGCAATCAACATTGCAATATCCCATGGCAATGTTGGCCGCTGTTTCAAACAATGTGAATTGTTTCATACCACATGATTAGAAATCGACCAATAATAGTTTAAGATGATTGTCGGAGTTTAAACAGCTACATGTCAGCCAATTGCAGACCGTTTAGTTTAAGAATTTTCTGTAAGTTATAAGAAAACAATTTGCTGGATTTTGGTAATAATGAAAATATACTGGACTTACCGTTAGTGATTTCTTCTTTCCTTTATCCTGTTTTTTCTTCTTGCCTGTTAATGCTGAATGATCTGCAAGTCTTAATGATGCTGAAACATGAGATAAAATGAAATGAATGAAAATAAAACCACAAAACAGCAAAATGAAAAAAAAAATAAATAAATAAAATAAAAAGAAAATAAAAATAAAATAAAATTAAATAAAATAAAATAAAATAAAATAAAATAAAATAAAATAAAATAAAATAAAATAAAATCTTTCGTATGTTAAATTGAGGGGAAAATGTGGTATACATTCTTTTAGAATTGAATCTTTCAAATTTACCAAGCAAACTGAAAAACTTTCTCACTCTAGGATCTGCCCACATGGGATGTGAACATAGGCAGTGAGATATGCCAGGAGACTTAGCATGGGCTTTAGATCACTCAGGCACTAAGGCCATGTCCCTTGAATCATGGGTCTGTGGTCTTAACAGCTGAACCTTGTATCTCCAACATATGATTTCTGTACCACGAGTAATCCAGATTCTACAGTTGTCATTGATAAATCAATATATCATGATTAAAAGACACTGATAAAATATATTGATACACTGTTTGAGTATCGATATCAACTAAAATGGCTGTCAGTTCATGGTTAAGGTTGTAGTAGTCAATGACACATGGATTAAACTGGTTGTAGATGCATTATATTATCCATCACTTTAATGGGTCTCAAAACCAACTGACTTACAAAACAGACTAGAGTGCATATAATATTTGAAACATTTAAGATGACACCAGACATGGCAAATATTGGTGGAAAACAATCTGTACCTTAATTCGCGAATCTGTGATCTTAACCACTCAACCATGCATCTCCTACAAGTGAATTCATATTAGGATAAAGATGCCTCACCTTTTTCTTTCATCCTTTCTTTATGACTCTGAAACCAAGTTCTTTTCTGCTGATTCATCATTTCTTTCTGGTTCTCCAGTAGGTTTTTAGCTTTGTTAAGCTGGTTTTCTGTTGCTCTCATAAAACTTTCCTCCTTCTCCTCTTGTTCAATCTCAACAATATCTTGTGCCATATTGGCTATTTTATCTTTATACTTTACTATGACCTCTGGAAATAAAAATCAACATGGTTCGAAAATTACCAGTAAGCGTGCAATCATGCTAAACTCTACCCACATTTTGGTAATTGGACATTTTTCTGTATGATTGTGCAAGTTTCAGTAAGAACTTACAAAAGTTGGATTTTACCAAACTGATTTTAAGTGAACTTGTAAGACATCATGGCACCAGATTTTGGTGCGACGTGTGAGGCATTAACTGAAATTGACGAAATATCTCTCTTTTTTCTGTTTTATGAAAGGTCGCATCAATAAGTATGTCGGATAACTTTTTTATCAAATCTCTGAATGTACATAATCTCTCATATCTGCATAGTGTTTTTTCTTATTTTTGAAAATTGACAATTACCCCCAAAAAACTTGAAAATCACGGCACATGCTTCATTATTATGTCTTACAATGTCTTTGAAATACTTTACTATCAAGTGCTCCACTGACTTTGTGTAATGGTGGCTATATTTTTTAAGCTTTAAGATAATCTGCTTGTCTTTTAAACATTTGTAAGACAGTTTTATAAAATCTTGTTTGGAAATGTAAAGGCAATGAAAGAGAAATTTGGATATGATAAAAATTGAAAGAAAACATGCTGCATCCATACAATCCTAAGATTGTCAAATTTTCAGCCATTTTTCATAAGAACTATAGGAAAATTGTAAGGCTTGGCAGGTCTGCAGACAAGGATGAATATATTCTTTTCCTGAATGAGCTTCAGTGATAAAAATGAAATTGGATTTCCTGTTACCAGTGTAGGATATTTTTTTCTCACTCATTTGTAACATAATAACATGATTTTTACACAAATATTTGCATAAAATGCCCCATTTAAATGCCAAAAATGGTCTTCTTAAAAATGAGGTAATTAATTGTAGTATGGTAATTCTATGAGGTAATTAATCGTTGTAATTCTTGTACAAACGATTATGATGCCATCAATTAAGTGTGTGTAAGTAATTGTGACATTGCAGATGAAATTAAGTGATTCCACCCTAGGGTAGGATAAAAAAAAATCCCACATTGGAAAATATACAGGGATATCACGGAAATCAATGTCCTTGGATACAAATGGCTGTTCTATCTTTTTGACTTACCCTGTGGTACTATTCTAGTTTTTAGAGGGGCTTTAGCCTTTTTGACCACTTCTTTCAATAACTTCCTCTCCTGTTCACCAACCAGTGTCACAGACCTATCAAAAGATTAAAATAAATTTAAATTTTAAAATAGCCGTTCTTCAACTTTCATTGATGCACAAATGTACAGTATAATCTTGTTATAATGTCCCTAAAAACTATGCCACCTCACCAATACACAAATTTGAAATAAAAAAATATGCTTCTTTTATGTTTATCCTTGAAAAGCCTTCCTTGATTTACCTCGAAAATTTTGCACCCTGCAACACCCTACTCCCCCCTTTATTATTGTTGTAATTTAATTACTGGTATGCATTTATGTTACTGTATTGTACCCTGCTATAGAATTGATTGATTGAATGGCGATTTACGTCCCAGTCAATAATATTTCACTTAAATCACTTACATTATGTCACCAGCTATAGCAGAATTTTTTATCTTTGCATCAGTTCAGGGAGGGTTCTTCAACGTGCCACACCTGTCCTGCATGGGTCCTTTGGATAAGACCTTAAAAACCAATGCCTCTTGTCACGTCTTATCTAAAGGACCCATGACTTTCATTTCTAAATGCCAGGTACCTGATGAAAGAACAGTCACTACCTAATTTCAAGTCTTGTTCCAATCTGCCGGGATTCGAACCCACAACACGCCACATTCAGGTACCCTGATATAGGAGAGGACAGGTATAGGCAATGTCTGGCACCGATCCTTTCCACCTTTTTATTTGAATAAAATATTGTTTAAATTAAATTTATACAACCTTCCTTTTTTTCCAGCTCTGGCTGTTCGACCAACTCTGTGTACATAATGCTTGATGGTATTTGGCATTGTGAAATTTATAACCTGTAAAAATAAGAAATAAATTAAGATCATGTATCAATATATGTACATGTAGAAAACACTACAAAACACTGGTTTCCATGGATACCCATAAGTTACAGCTATAACACCATTGAAATATTGGGGCTGTTGTATCACTTTTTGGTATTCACCAGGATTCAAATACCTTTAATTTGGGGAAAGTAAGCATTATTTCATGCAATTTTAGGAAAAATGTAATATATAGCAACAATGTAAAAGATACAAATTTTGAGTTAATTCATTTAAATTGGGAAAATTCTCTAAAATATTTGGAAAAAATACAGGTTTTAAACCTTGGGAATAGGGTTCAAATCAATGTTTGAATTGTAGACCAAACAATAATTCATTTTCAAATTTAACAGAAATACCTACAATATGCTTAGAAAAATAAAGTAAACAGGGAAAAATTCTGAAGTTTGTTTCTGACAGCAGATTTATCACTTTTCCAATAACATGTTCAAAGTTCATATGTTGGACTTATTCCTGACTAAAAATTTTACAAAATAATTTGTAGTTATTTAATTTTTTTTTTTTTAAACTTTTTTTTTAATTTTCTAGGTATTCACAAATTGAAAATTATTAGTTATTTGTTGTTATGGAACTTTATTAAAGTATTGTTAACATATTTGCTAAAACAGGATACTTTTTAAAAGTTTAAAAGAATTTCTCATCAATTTGTAGCCAATGGCAATTTTGGCTATCTAAAATAGAATTGTAAATTTTAAACAAATGTAATCTAATTCAACTAACAGATTGTCTCCCTTGTAAAATGTTTGAGTTATCTCCCGTTAACTGGCAAGCATGGTGAAGACCTACATGTACTTTCATTTTCCAACACATGTTGCTGTTATTATCTGACAAGTGGTATGTTGACTTTTGTAAATGCAATATCTAAATAACAAATGTTGTTGTATTGTTAATTTCATGTTTTATCACTCTTCTATCAAAAGGAAATCACATACAATTTTTTAAAGGAATAAAAATATGGAAATATTTGAAGGAAGAGGGGGGGGGTTAAATTATGCTAGAAACTGAACTAATGCTGTCACAACTTAGTTCAATTTAGGATTGACCTAAGAGCAGTATTATATCCTAGAATCACAAACAGAAAATCTAGACAGCAAATTAATTTAGGTCTTGAGAATGTTGGTGCAACATGCAACATGTACAGTAAATAGGGGTAAGACTTCCTTTTGTACCCCCCCCCCCCTTCATGAAATTTTTAGACCAGAGAATCAAGGACAACAGATTTAGAGTTGTCACCTTGCTGATAGCCTGTCATTGATTTCCATACGCTTGAGAGGCTGAAGTTTGAGGATCCAGTAGTCCTCAGTATCCCCCTGTTTTCTTTGTGTAGCAATATAGTTACATGGTATAGTATGTACTATGTACAGGTTAAGAGAAGTTACTACTGTCTCACCTATGGGGGATCTTTTAGGCGAATCAGTAGAGCGCATGCTTTACAAATGGACAACCCGGGTTGGATTCCTGGTGTCAGGGGAAGATAACTTTTTGCAGTGTAACTAACATATGTTACAAATGGCGCACACAGCAGGACCTTGCCTTTAAATGGGGGCACCCACAGGAAAAATCCAAATAAAACTAATAAAAATTAAAAATAATAATAATATATATATATGTGTGTTACGACGTCTTCAAAGGGCGAAAAAGGGGAGGGATGTAAATGTAGCAATATAACGACATGGTATAGTATGTACTATGTACAGGTTAAGAGATGTTCTACAGGTTACCTTTTGAGCGAATTGGTAGAGCTCTCGCTCCCGGCATCGGGGGAAGGATTTTTTTAAGTGTAATTAGCATTTACGTATCAGTTGGGATCAGATTGTATGGGATCTTATACCATGATGAAGACATGTATTAGTGATGTCAGATCGGACAAATCATAATCAGAATTTTTCGGTACATTTATGTTGCATTATAATTTAAAATTGTACATCAGTAACAATTACATGTACTAACAAATAAAGCTGACAATATCATTATATCATAACAATAATTTGTTCCAAAGCCAGTGTTTATTCTTGTTAAGCCACGGTACCTCATAGACTTTGTGATCCCTGCATGCATACAGATAAACTACATGTATCAAATCACCATCTGCCATGTTATTTGAGGGGGACAAAAAATGGAAATGAAATGGACTGACAACAATCTGGAAACTCTACTTGCCAATTTCGAGTGATGTCGTGATTATTACTGATGATCAAATGTCAGTCGTTGTCAGAGCAACGATCCTACTAATCAATCAAAAGAATAATAATCGATTATCACCAACATTGGCGAGTAGTTTCCAGGTTTTTGTCAAGTCCATTTTATTTTCATTTGTTCCTTGTTAAACAACATGGCGGGCAGTGATCGGATTAATAGAATCTTACACCAGTAGCAGGGTAAGACAGAGATATCTCAAACTCGGATGAATATTTTCCTGTCCATAACGAGCTTTAGCGAAAATATTTATCCGAGTTTGACTTATCTCTGTCTTACCCTGCTACTGGTGTAGGATTCTTTTTCTCACACATTTTCATCATAAAACATGATTTGTCAACAAAAAATTGCATCAAACGTTCAGTTTTCATGTCACCATGCATGCCTACTGAAAATGACGTAGTCAATTTTTGTTGAAGTTCTCGCTTACAATGATTATGACGTCATCAATTTAGTGTGTGCAAGTGATTGTGACGTTGAGAAATTGTTGGCTGACTTCGGATCTTTTCTCAACTTATTGAGTCCTCTCAATGATAAATCCAGAGCAGGTATAATTATGCGGGAAATTCAGCGTGTAGCCTGTCTCAACCCTACGGGAGAGACAAGGAAATCCCACATGGGTAATAACGCAGGATTTTCATGTCTCATGTGTGAGAAAATGTTATTCCTATTCAGGAACCAGGAGGTCTAAGAACAAATGTTTCTACAACTCAAATTAAACTACTAATTATAATATTGTCAGGTTTATTTGTTACTGATGTACAATTTTTCTTATAATGCAAAATTTGTACCAGCTATTCCAACAATTGATTAAACTATCGATTATATCTTTCTGATTATGGATTGTCAATTTTTGTCCAATTGGTCATCAATAGTCACTTCTTTAGTATACTCTACTTTCATACTTCATTTCTATTTTTAGAAATCATCATTAATTTTCATGACATTCTGTTAGGCAGACAAAATCACAGATAAAAGAAATAAATCAAGTGTGTGCAACCATGGAGAATATGTAAACGACCTTGAAAATAGTAAATAAAATTGTGTAACCATAAAACAGAAGAATAAATATAGTGATCTTGAAAACAGTAAATCACATTGTGTAACCATGGAAACAGAAGAAAAATGAAGTGACCTTGAAAACAGTAAATCACAATGTGTAACCATGGAAACAAGAAAAATGTAGTGACCTTGAAAACAGTAAATCAAATTGTGTAACCATGGAAACAATAAATCTAGTGACCTTGAAAACAGTAAACCAAATTGTGTAACCATGGAAACAGACGAAAAATTTAGTGACTTTGATAAGAACAAAATAATGTGCAAGACACACACAAAAATTAACCAACTGTTTTGTAAAAATTGTGACTTGAATGTTTGTCTTGATTGTGTTACGACCGAGCACCAAGGTCATGTGTTTGATAAAATACCATCTATCGACAAAGAAGTTTTTCAGGCCTTAAATATATTTGAAGAAAAAGCTCACTCAGAGTTAGATGAGGGTTTAAAAATCTTGACCATGGGAAGGAAAAGCTTGATGGATATGTTCTACCAAGCAGAGTGCCAGATAATGTCTCAAAACAAAAAATTGCAAAAAGAGATGGATAAAATGGAACAATGTTATATTCATAATATTCATAAAATTAGGGACGAAAACCATGAAAAAATATCGGAAAACATTTGTAAAGTTCATAAACAGAAACAGGATTTAAATCTGTTCATTGAGTCATGGAAAGCGAAATTAAAATTTTCTTCTGAGGAATTATGGAGGAGTACATTGACTACAAAATGTGAAAATGAAATTAAGCAGTATTCCATAGATATACCCATAATGCCTTTGGTAAAGATACCTAAACTTAATATCCCACCTATTATAGGAGCATTAGAAAAGGTGTATGGGACTATAGACTATATAGCTATGGAATACACAAATGAACAATTTCAACCGGTGCAGCAAATGGAAGGAGGGAAATCACAAGAGAAAAAGAAGACTGGTAATGCTGCCTTTGTGCACAATATCAATGTCCAAATTATTTCGTCTTTGAAATGTCCGTCATATGATGGACCGACACTTGCAGCTAAAGATAACAAGTCTGCTCTGATTGGTTCAGATGATGATACTTTTTCATTGATTGGTCTGAATGGAAATGTAATTGCTTCGGTAAATCCTCGCTTTCGTGTGAGACAAGCAACCATTTTACCTTCTGGAGATTTTCTTATTGCCTGCGGACTGAAGACCAGACTGGTGAAGCTACATAAAGATGGGAAGATTGAACCGTTCTACAACACCAAGCCATTTAATCCATACAGAATTAGTGTTAGTGATAAGGGACACATACTTGTTTGTTTAACAGCTTGTGTCGAAGATAGTCAGGTAAGCCCATTTGTATATTTTAAACACATAGAAAACTTAGCAGTGTACTTATATCCGCAGTAATAAGACTTGACCAAGAAAATCATGAATATTGATACTCTATATCATTTCTCGTTATACAGCAGTACAATATTTGTGTTTAGTTTTAGATCATTTTCATGTTTCACATAAACATAAAATACGTTTATTCAAGAAGGAACCCCTAGTGCCATTTACCCCAAAAAATAATTTTGTCCAGTGTTTATTCTAGAAATTTTCAGATATAGCCATTTTCTAAAAAAAAACTTCTAAAACACCATAACATCAATATTTTTACATTCTTAAATGTTAATATGGCCCTCTAACACCTCAACAATGCAATATAAGGGATCAATGGTCCCATGACCCTTTTCTTAAATGAACACTGGTTTTGTACCAAAAAACACTCAGTCAGAGTGTGTTTGCCACCCTTGGCACAGCTTTTAAGTCTTTCTTGTATTTTAAATAAATTCATTTCTATATCCATCCCCATTCATAACTTTTTCTATGGCTCAATACTGTATATTGCCTTATTTTTGTGGTGTCAAATTTTCACGGTTTGACAATGCTAAATGTATTTGAGATGTCAAATTTTTTGCGGCCTTATCTGATTAAAATAAAGAAAGTGGGTGAAACCTGAAAGTTTACTGAATGTCTCAAAATGCTGCATTTTTGCGACGGTTTTAATTTCGTAGGAATACACCGGACAGTGAATATAGTGAAAATAAAACTACAGTGAAATATAAGCATTATATAGTAATGATTTTTTCAAATAAAATGCACTAAGTTATGTCACTATGTTGACCAAATTTCTGCAAACATGGCTCCTGTTCTTTCAAGGCCTGGGCCAAGATTATCCTACCACTTACTATTACAAATTAAATACTGCATATATTAACACATGTTTACCTATAGCTGGTGATATCTCAATAAAAACAAATACTTTTTTTATTGAGGCACCGTGTAACGGTAGGCGTAGCAGGATAAAGAACCCTGCTGTATAATGCCATCAGCTTAACACACTTGAGCAAAAGTTCTGCACCTTTGCCTATAGCTGGGGATGTCTTGATATAAGTGAAATATTCTTGACATGGACATTAAACACCATTACTCGACTAAACTCATGTATATATTTCCAGGTGATAAAGTTATCGTTGTCAGGTGAGAAACTTCAGACATACATGAATACAGAGGACGGAAGTCCTTCATTCGAGGATCCAGGATTCCTTCTCGAGAACATAAATGGCGATATCTGGGTCCAGGATCAAGGATATGTAACAGTGATTCAGGACGACAATAAATCCTGCCTTAAATATGCTGGAGCACCCGGACGGAAAACTGCGAACTTGTTTACGCCTGCTGGACTAGCTTGTAATAAACTAGGACAGGTGATTGTCGCTGACAATGCCAACTCTGATGTACATCTTGTAAATATGGATGGACAATTTATACAGTATCTGATAACCAATCATTGCGAGTTAAGCAATCCATATGCTCTCACTGTTGATTCTAAAGGAAAGTTGTGGATTGGGTGTGAAAAGAAATCGGATAAAAATATATTTGTTGTTAAATATCTCTCTGATTAGGCCAAAGAAAAAAATACATGTCTATGTTTTCGCTAACACTCTTAGAAAAATTAAGGCCAGTGGGCAGTAAATTTATTACATTTTTTTATATTATTTTATTTATTATTATTTCTTTGCATTTACTACAGTAAACCAATTTTTATTGGCGGATATTAACTTTTGCGATTCTCTTACCAAAACCATATTGCAACTATTAGTTTTCATGATATGGACTTTAGCTGAATATTTGGTATAAATAAAAACCATTTTTTAAATCAAATTCCAAAGATTAACTTTGTCCATTATTTTGTTCTCGCAAAACACGCGAAAGTTTATGGCTTGCGAATAAAAGTTGGTTTACCGTATATGGGGCAAGGATGGCAACTTTACAAAATATTATTATATGGCCAATGACCTTGCCCTTTTCTGATTGGTTGAGAAGGCATTTGGCGAGCCTGGTAAATCGTTATTCACCGGGCAATAATGCACGCAACGTTTTTATGACATAACAATGGGCAATGTTCACCGCGCAAAAACGCACGCCACGTGCGGTCTTGGTCAATATAATGTGTTTGAGGTTGATAAATTCTTATGTCTACCTCATCAAAATTCAATAATTTTTTATTGTTATAGAAACTTAAGAGTAGGCATAAAAATTTAGGGTTGGTCATGTTTATAGCGGAAACAACATTTTTTTAGGGCTTAGAAATTAAAATGATGCACAAGTGTATTTGTATCAGTTGTCTGTTAGGTGAACTGCTTTACATGAAACGCCAAAAGGACCTTTTTCAGGATCCTGGGTTGCTCAGTGGTCTAAATCGCTGGCTTACTGATCACAGTAACTTTTGATTTCTTAGATTTGAGTCGGGCTTAACTTACGGTCTTGAATCCTGAATTACGTAAACCTTTAGTATCAAGCAAATTAAGTGAATTAGGATCCCCCACCAGCAGGTTCTTTTTTTTGTGATTTGCATTTATGTTTAAAGTGCCATTACTCCGAGGAAAATGAGCAAACCAACTCGGGTTAACGATATGTGCATCTGCTATCTATGTTGATACTTTGCAACAAGTTTGTGAAATAGTGCTTCAAAGTTTTTGAGAATTAGCACAGACATGAATTTCAGACGGATGGAAGGACGTGTAGAGCATTTATATCTGAATCTTTAGCAGGTGACATCTCAATATAAGTGAAATATACACTTCTATTTCTAGAACTCTGACAGTCAGATCTATAACATGTGATGCATTTATTTCTGAATCTTTAGCTGGTAACATCTCAATATGAGTAAAAATCAAATATGACTTGGAATTTGTGAGATATTTCAAGTTTAACTTACAGTTTTAACTCCTTCAACTACTAGACCTCTTGCAGTTAGATCTGTAGCAAGTAATACATCTAGTTCTCAATCTTTAGCTGGTAACATCTCGATATTAGTGAAAATCAAATATTAATTAAAATTTGTGAGATATTCCAAGTTCAACTTACAGTTTTAACTCCTTCAATATCTAGACCTCTGGCAGCTAGATCTGTAGCAAGTAATACATCTAGTTCTGAATCTTTGAATTTCTTTAATGCATCTAATCTCTGAAATATAATCAGGCCTTGGTTTCACAATCATTCCTTAACTAAAATATCCCTTAACTTAAATCTAGCAATTTTTGTCTATCTATTATCGTACTAAAAATTAAAACGTTTCAACAAAATTATAACATAGACGGTGTAAGCTCGAAATGATCTTCAAAATGACACCATAAATTCTTGATTAACTTGAAAACTAACAAAATTATTTCAAAATTGACAGATTGAAGTTAAGAAAAATCTTTGTTAAGAAATGATTGTTAAACCGGTGCTAGTAAGACTTCTTCTCAACTTGGAAGTCAAGAAACAACATAATTTCAGCGAAAAAGGTCTGAATGGCAAAATAAACTCAAAGAAAATTTCCAATTACAATTTTCAGATTTACAGTAACAAGCTGAAGATAGGACAGAGTAACTTTAAGAAGAGACATGCTAACACTGAATATATAGAGCCAAGTGAATTCGGATTAGGTTAATTAAGTGTGAATATGAAATTCAAACTTATGAAATAAAACATGAATTCTAATGCAAAGGTTATGTAAACAGGATTTCGATTCGACCCTGATCACAGTAAAATCTATGTAGTATGGTCCAAGTTAGTATAAATGAAAGAATCTGGACCGAGACTTATTCTCCCACCATCCTAGAACTGACCACCTTCATACACTACCCCCCCATAAATTATCATATATGTTTAAAACTGGTCCTATCATATATAGAGATCATAATTTATTTACCTGTGCCTGAGATAAGTTTCCATGTAGCTCACCCACGTTAATGCCCAAAAGTCCTAATATAATATGCATCCTATGAGCTTGTTTTTTGGTTTGTATAAAGACAATACAGTGATCCCTAAAGGTTCTGCTCACTAAAGCTGTAAATAGAAAATGAGATTAATAAAGTTCTTAAAAACTTATGTACTGTAGAAGTAGTGATGTACCATTAAGCAATTGTAATCGATAATCAATCGATTGTGACCAGATTTCAAGTGCTTGATTAAGTATTGAACTAGCAAGTTCAGTGAATGAGGATCCCCCTGCCAGCAGGTTCTTTTTTGTGATTTTCACATATGTTCAAAGGGCAATAACTCCCTGGAAAATAAGCAAACCAACTCAGGTTAATCTTATGCGCATTACTACCAATGTTGCTACTTTGCACCAAGTTTCATGAAAAAGTGCTTCATTGTTTTGGAGAATTTGCACAGACAAGAATTTTGGATGGATAGAAGGAAAGACAGACAGATGGATTGAAACTTGAATTTAATATCCTCTCTTTCTTCCAAAGGCAGGGGATAAAAAAAATTAAGAAAGTTCTAAAAAATTATGAAAGACAGTAAAACTTTGTTATAATGCCCCCTCAATAACTTTGCCACCTCGCTTATCACAACACTATTTTGAAGTCCCAAAATCCATTTTGTTTCTGTTTTTCTTTATCCACTTCCCCTAATTTATTGCCAAACCCATTTATAACCCCTAATTTTGACTGAACAAATGGTGGCGATGAATTGAGGTTTTACTGTACTGTATAATTAAACAGGGATTTTTCTAACGATGATTTAGGTCTGAAATTAGACCCCATTTCTAATGGCAAAATAAAAAATATTTTTCAAATTTCTTAAGTCATATCAATGATATTTTACTGTATACATAAATAGTGGAAAGCCCATTTACGAATCTTGGTCCTCAGTGGCTGTGTGGTCTAAAACCACCTTTATGAATTACAACATCTTCCCAGCCTAGGCTCAAATTCCACTCAGACAGATCCTAGTGTAGTAAAGTTGGTCAGTTCACTTGAAGATTGGTAGTGTTCTCCGGGTACTCTGGTTTTCTCCACCACCATCCCTGAACTGAATTCCTCAATATTAGTGAAAACTCTTGCCTGGGGCATTAAATACCATCTATTCCTTGCAACACCACATACGGATCACATTTCCAGCTTATTTTTAAATGCCATTTAGGATAGATCTAATTTTCCAAGATTCTAACATTTGCTAACTTAATCATAGTCACTGGTTCTCTATGGCTACTCCAGTTTCCTCCACCATTTTAAACTTAAAACTTCAGTAGCTGAGTGTTCTAAAGTGCTAGCATACTGCCTCCCATCACCTTTTGGGCAGATCTTGGGGTTAGAGTTGACATATTTCTCTGGATGTTCCAGTTTCGTCTACCATTTCAGAATCAAATGCCTCGATATAAGTGAAAGAATCTTGACCAAGGACTAAAACACTTGTTAAGGGAAATAATCCTGAGGAACCAAACACCAATCATTCCTCAAATGTTGAAAGATTGATTGATTAAATCAATGGTGTTTGACCTTCCAGTCAAAAATATTTCACTAATATTGAGACATCACCAGCTATAAGTGAATTGGCAGAAATATTGACCTTTGCAGTGTACTCAGGGAAATGTGCAGGGAGGGTTCTTTAACATGTCACACCTGCCTTGATACATATCATCTCTTCTGAAGGACCCGATGTTGCATGAGAAAAATCCGGAGAAACACACAAAGCATACCTCCTATAATGGCTTCTCTATCTCCCTCTCGGTTTGGTCGTATTCTGATGAACTCTTGCCTCAGTCCTAACGCTACATCAGTATTCTCATTAACAAATACCTTTACTGGATTCTTTAATGAAACAGCGGCTAAATCTTTGACCTGAATTTAACAAAAAGTTGAATTTTTGACCTAAATTTACGGAAAACATACAGAAAAACTTTAATATCTCAAATGCTCTGGACTTTAAGTTAGACTTTCTTAAGTTCTCAAGTTTTCAAATTCTAAACAGAAACACGTTTTTAAAAATTCAAAACTTTTAAGATATTCATGGACATGAACACTACGGTAAACTAGAGCTGTCTTTTGAGTAGAGCTGTCTTTTGAGAGCCCCCAACATTTAATGTTTTCCCATGACCTTGACCTTGACGATACAACCTTGGTTCATGACCCAGGGCTCAAATTAGATTTTGAAACAGGGAGAAGTGACTTCTTCCTCAGCCAAGATTAGGGAGAAGTTTTTCAAAACAGGGAGAAGTTTTTCCGCCGCGAGTGAAATTTACGTGGCGATGCATGTTCCCAATATGTTTGACTTTAAATGGGAGTATCCCTACAGAAAACTTTAATATTACATAAATTTACATAACATAAATTGTAATATTACTTATTGAATCCAAATAAATCATACTATAAATTTCTTCGTAATTTTTTTTTTTTTTGCTACGTGCAGAATTATTATATGTATAAGCTTGGTGTAGCAGTACTGAAAATAATTCTAAAAAATTATTGTACTTTTTTTTTTTTTTGTTATTTAAAAGCTATTTAAATTATGCTCTTTTCATTTTGATCATATCACATCACTAAATGCTAAATGTCTTGATTTCAATGTAAATGTGAAATACATGTACAATTTTCTTTAAAACATTATTTTTTTGAAAATAATGTAAAGATTAGCAACATATTAAGAAGTAAAACTGATAAATGAAAAGAAAAAAAAATTTAAAAAAAATAAATATATTATGCACCATTATTTTTGAGTTATCCCCCTTGGCAAACATGTGTGTTGATGGCAACAAACATGGCTGCTGTGTCTGACTCCCAATTTCTAGAGATGATACTACTCATTTGCAATCATTCTATCAGAAAATGCTTTTATTTATGGATTCCTTTTTGAAAAGGCAACATTCTGTGAGGGTCTGTTATTTTATTAAATTTTCATACAAAAAACGATCTACTATTTTGTTTAATACCCCCCCCGGTTTATATACTGGGGCACAGACGTTTTTTATGGCAAATATCCGAGGTTTTTCACCAAGATGGCTTTTAATTACATCAGTCAACAGGTTGATGAATCCATGACATGCATGGATGATCTCAGTTTAAGCTAATTATCGGATTAAAACACCTGGATATATCGGGAGTTACCTGTGTTTACCGTTGAATGTGTGTAATACACAAGAGGCGCCTTAGGGGTTAAATACACTTGTCAAAACTTAGGGCGACTAGAACTTCGCTTT
Organism: Anadara kagoshimensis; assembly: GCA_021292105.1. Lineage (NCBI taxonomy): Eukaryota > Metazoa > Mollusca > Bivalvia > Arcoida > Arcidae > Anadara > Anadara kagoshimensis. The sequence goes on along the minus strand of CM037875.1, from coordinate 22,076,414 downwards.
TTGGACGAAGTTTTTGGAAACAGGGCGAAGTTTTTGGAAACTTCGCCCTTATTTTGAGCCCTGATGACCTGGTCATGACACACCTTTAGACCATGAAGATTATTCATGTGAAGTTTTATGACAGGTATTTTGCGAGGGTATTATCTTTGTGGGAACTCCATTGATAAACTAGCATTTTCAACAATGTGTCCAAGGGGAACCTTATTGATGAAAAAGCCTGTTTAACATGGTGCCCAGAAGAGATCCCATAGATTTATTAGCTTTTTAAAAAAATTTTCTTACATAAATATATGTTTCAGTAAAACTTACTTCATCAGTCATGGTAGCAGAGAACAACATGGTCTGTCTGTTACGTGAACATAACCTGATAACTTCCTTCATCTGTTCTGCGAAATATTCATCCAACATTCTGAAAAAGGAATGTATCATTAGCAACAACTACTAAACAGAATCACTCAATTCAATAACCAGGGTTAGTTCTGCCATTGACGGATCGCCGGCCACGCTCACAATGTTCCAACATCTGTTCTGCGAAATATTCAGCAATAACTACTAAGCAGAATCACTCAAATGAATAACCAGGGTTTGTTTTGCAATTGATGGAATGCCAGCCATGCCCACAATGTTCTAACAAAGGCCAGGCATGCTTGAATTACACAAAAAATAAAAACTCGGCCTGAAATGTGCCCTTTAATGATGTTACTTACACTAGTACGTCATTAGTTGCTTTGACCCTGCTGTGTCACCATAACGGCAGCCAGCGTCGGAACATCAAAGGCATGGCCTGCGATACGTCAATTCACCAGTTTAGTCAATGGGGTCAAACGCTGTACCACGTAATCAATATCACTTAACGTTTGTAAGAAAGTCTTTGGAAAACACTAATGCTGCAAAGTCCCTGAATAACGTCGTTTTACAGGAAACATCATCTTATGCAATTCCATATCCATCAGAAGTAAGTGTTCCCCACCAACGTTGGACAGTATCAAGTGGTACAACAGTGAAATCTACCGCTAAATTCTATAATTTTTTACTTAAAAAAAGAAATAGCTTTTGACTAATACTTTTCCTCTGAAATTTTTATCAATTCCATGATAAGGCAGAAAAATTTTTTATCAATTCCATGATAAGGCAGAAGAAATTTTTATCAATTCCATGATAAGGCAGAAGAAAATCACTGATTTTTTAAAAGTAGTAACAACTGTTTCTATTTAACAAGTGTTACAAAAATTTAATCAAGAACTAGAAAAACTGTGAGCACAAGCTCACAAAAAATACCCCCGCTCCTAAAAATCCATCGGATCAAATGTTTAAATAGGAGGTGCACATCTACATTATGTCACAAAGATTGTGTTAAAGTTTCATGAAAATCTATTGAAGGGTTTAGGAGGAGTTGTGGAGAAGAGATAGGTACCCTAAGGTGTAACGGAAGGACGGACGAACACCCCTATCACTATATACCCCTAACTTTTTAAGCGAAGGGTATAATAAAGATTTATATATACAGGAGACTAGAAGAAATACATTTGGATACTTTTCGATATTTTGTCACTTTTAGTTTTAGTTTTACTGGCTCCTTGATATTTAAGTTGGCTCTTTTCTTTTAAATTTCGCTAAAATTTTGGCTGCAGCTTTTTGAAAGTCGGAGCTAACCCTGATGTCCACTATAAAACTGGTGTTCAGAAGAGCTATCCATAGGCTTATGTTATTTCTTGATATCTGTACAAAGTTTCTTTCCAAACTTGGAACTAATCACAGTTTTTTTTAAACTTAAATAAAGTGCTTAAATTTTTGTAACAATCAATTACATATTATGCCAGTTTAAATTTTACAGCACTCAGACGACCGTTTTGGAATACAATTTCTCATTAGTAGTGCTTGGACCAAAATTGTGAAACCAAAATTTTTTTTCAAAATACCAGCACCCAAAAGACCAAAAATTTATTCAATTT